>NIJG01000294.1:76733-89454 GCA_002201625.1 Euglossa dilemma | reverse complement strand
ACGAATGATATTTTTATCACAGTCTCCACGATCTATGTCGTTCACCTAAACAAATTTACAAGAAATTTCCATCTAATTCTGCAAAAGAGTTTCATATTTGTGATCTAAAATCAGGGAAGCAGGTAATCAATAAACGAAACAGATTTATCACGCACAATACGAATGATATTTTTATCACAGTCTCCACGATCTATGTCGTTCACCTAAACAAATTTACAAGAAATTTCCATCTAATTCTGCAAAAGAGTTTCATATTTGTGATCTAAAATCAGGGAAGCAGGTAATCAATAAGCGAAACAGATTTATCAGGCACAACACGAATGATATTATTATTACAGTCTCCACGATCTATGTCGTTCACCTAAACAAATTTACAAGAAATTTCCATCTAATTCTACAAAAGAGTTTCATATTTGTGATCTAAAATCAGGGAAGCAGGTAATCAATAAGCGAAACAGATTTACCACGCACAACACGAATGATATTATTATCACAGGCTGCACGAGCTATTTTGTACATCCAAACGAATTTACAAGAAATTCCCATCTAATTCTGCAAAAGAGTTTCATATTTGTGATCTAAAATCAGGGAAGCAGGTAATCAATAAACGAAACAGATTTATCACGCACAATACGAATGATATTTTTATCACAGTCTCCACGATCTATGTCGTTCACCTAAACAAATTTACAAGAAATTCCCATCTAATTCTGCAAAAGAGTTTCATATTTGTGATCTAAAATCAGGGAAGCAGGTAATCAATAAGCGAAACAGATTTATCATGCATAACACGAATGATATTATTATCACAGGCTGCACGATCCATTACACGGGTCACGAAGCATTTAATAAACTCGCCAATTAGCCACGCACAGCGCTAATTAAACCCGAAGACAGTGCTGCATCTAACACGAACAGCATACAACCACCATTACAAAACATCAATAAAAGGCCCAGCAAGAATATCCCCTTACACACATCATCAGGAAGGCTAGAAAAATTCTCAACCTACCAATTAACAACTCGCGGTATCGGGGAACAAATTACCTTGGATGATCGTCGACACCCAGACGAGTCCCTGAAACAATCAATTAGTCTAACCGGGGCCGAAAACTAACCACACGTTCCTCTTCTCTCCGCCCATTCTCCTCGCTCTCTCATAGACCTACATCGACCTCGTCTGAAACGCTTCCGAGAAATGCAACCCCAATCCCGAGGAACCAACCACGAATGGACCTTCGAAGGACTCGCTAAGGACGATTAAGGACTTTCTCGGAAGGCATCGTGGAAATAATCGGTTTTTGCGCCAATTTGCCGGGACGATCATGCAGCTTAATGCACGGAACCCGGCAAAGACATCAACAGATATACCCCTTCGTCCACTTCCGTCAAGAGAGCCGCATAGGGGGCGTTAGCTCGGCGAAACTTGGGCCAAAGTGGCCGGGGCATTAAGGGACCCCGCGAGCGGGCGAACGCGATAAATCAGAGGCGCGGATAATTGCGCGAGTGAATTTATTCAAAGTGTACCGAGCCGATACGCGCGGCCGCCTTTCCGCTTCCCTCGAGCGCCGAGATTAAACGGAGATTTATTTCGAGACCAGGCAAATGAACCGAGATTGCTACCGCGCTAGCGTCCGTTCCTTTCAATGGGCCGTGATTGCCTGGCCGGCTACCAGAACACGAAAATTAGGCGGTTCGATGCTGAAGGTTGGAGAACCGAGTCGAGAAGTCGGGATCGGTTCCGGGGTTTTTAAGGGTGAGAAGACGCAGGTTGCCTGGTGATTGCGTTGGTGATCGAGGTTCGAGTAATTGCGATGTCTGTGTTATAGGATAAATATTGTGTCGTTTGGATTATCATTTCGGTTTTCAATTAACCCTTTAGCTTACAATGACGCCTCAGAAGCGTCGTAAGTCTATCGGGCCAATTTGCAACAATAAGTCTTTTTTTTGTTTAACACGTTGAGCGCCACGTCAGCCATCGGTGGCTGACAAGTAAATTTTGCAAGTAATTTTCTGTAATTCCATAAAACAATGTAAATTTTATAGTTCTATATCATGTTACACGCTATGTTTTATGAAATTACTTAAAATTTACTTAATTTTGACTCATTACAGGATTAATGGATTTCATTAAAACATGGTAAACATAGCGTGGCCTGACAGGGACTTCCTTAAAAATCGACGTGGCGCTCAACATGTTAAGAGGCCATAAATGGATATTTTGTCAAATACAATGGCTTTCTTTAAGGTCTGCAACGCGCAGGAAACCTACGTAGACGTCACCTTGAGAAAAGGGGTTCTTCTATCACTGTCTTTCTATCTTTCTATCACTGTCTTCGATCCAGAGACCTTTCCTCTTTTTAGTGTGATCGATTCATGGACCAAAGAAACGCCTTTGGTCCCATTTATCCAATCAGGGCTCCGTTAACCCTTTAGCAAGCTCTCCGAGCTGCAGAAAATCGAGGAGACAGTCATTCCGTGATTTCAGACCTTAACGTTCGAATAGGTCTACAATCGTTATCTTCACTTCGAACAGTAACTGTCAATCCGTTCTACAGTCGTTCCTTGACATCCGACTTTATCGGTGTTCGAATCGGTTGCAGTCTATCGTTCGACAGTCTATCACATCCTCTCTTTGCTCGTGAATTTTTTGACGCAGTTGCCCAATATTAACTCTTTGCGGACGAGAAACGAAGCTAATGATACATTCGGTGTATACTAAACGATTAAAAATAACAAATTGAGGGAAATTCTACCAATTAAAAGATATGTAGGATATTGATGACAATGCTTAAATTATTCTTCGCTACACTCACAAGTTTATAGAAAGTTTTCTAATGAAACAATTAACAGATAGTTTCCAAACGAGAAAAGAAGACAACACAGAGCGTTGGAAAATTCCGATGCTTTTATCATTCGGACACGTAGGATTTGACCAATAAAGGACTGTAAAAGGACCCTCTTGGCCTGTATTTGTTCCACGACGGAACTAAAATATAAATGATTTTTAAAAAGCTGTGTCTTTACAAATTAAAACGCGAACTTTGTTAATCTGTAACAAGAAAATCTATTTTTAATTCCTTGAATCATCGATTGAGTCGAAGTAACCGGAAAACGAGATATCTCGTTGTCCGTCCACAACGTTCAGCGATTGGAAGACGAGATATCTCGTCGCCCGTACGCAATATGTTAATGTGACGAGTAAGAAATCGAATATTTGTTACTCTGCTAATGTATCAAGAAAATTTATTTTTAATTTCTTGAATCATCGATTGAGTCGTAGAAACCTGAAAGACGAGATATCTCATCACCCGTATGCAAGGTGTTAATGTGATAGGTAGGAAATCGAATATTTGTTACCCTGGTAACATAACAAGAAAATTTATTTTTAATTCTTTGAATCATCGATTGAGTCGAAGAAGCCTGAATGACGAGATATCTCGTCGCCCGNATAATACGTCGGTTATATACTAAACGATTGAAAATAACAAATCGAGGGAAGTTCTTCGAAATAAAAGATGTGTACGACATTGATGACAATGCTACAATTATTTTTCGCTATATTCCATGCAGCTTTCATTCTGAAAAATTAAAACCTTCCACGACATTGATGACAATGCTACAGTTATTTTTCACTATATTCCATTCAGTTTTCATTTTGAAAAATTAAAAAATTTCCATGTTTCTTATGCCCCAATAACTTATTCAGTTAATTATTTCCGAATTTTATGTCTAATGATATAATGAAGATATTACCACCCTTTGCACTTGATTATATGAAATAAAAAATTACCCAATGATACGAGTAACGTAACATAACATAAACTGAAATAATTTTACGTTTTAATTTATGTACAATTTTATGGCAGAAAGTCTTCGAATTACTATTTTGCTATAAGAAAAAAATAGCCGAGTGCAAAGGGTTAATATTTCTGTGAAGTTTAGTGAAGCTTCTTTGAGACACTGACGCAATTTGTATACCTCGTTATCTAAGATACTTATCTCGAAGACAATAGTGAGGAGATTACTATTGAGGAGAAACACTATCCAAGGTTAAACCCTGCCAAGATTAATATCAATTAATTTAGGTTCTGTGAGGATGTTTTCTATTAATCATTCATTTAGTGAAGCTTCTTTGAGACATCAGCATAATGACCATAATGAACATAATTTTTTAAACAGTATCGAAAAGATCATGGACTTACTACCACGATTATGTAAAACAAATTAGGCTGAACATCAAAAGGGTTGTGACCTGACTCATTCGCTAGGTGAATGTCGAAGAGTGGCCTTAGAAAACAGAACACAGATGAAATAACAACAATTGACAAGCTACATTTGTTAATTTAAATAAGAATTTAATTGTCAACCCGAAATCTTTCAAAACATTTCTATAATCCTCTCGCGATTAATATCTATAAATTTGAAGAGAAATTTCTGCGAGGATGTTTGCTACTAGTGGAGCTTCTCTGAGACACTGACAGATCAATCTGAACAGTATCAAAGAGATCAAGGACTCTCAAAGGAACCACTCTCAAGACCAGAGATCCTGTCATGATTAATATCCATAAAAATAGCCTCTGTCAAAACACCTACTACGAATCACCTAATTAATCCTTCGGGGACGAATGTCCTAATATACCTGGAAATATTTTTATTTTTCATATTCTCCTGATATTACCCTTTCCGATTATCATTTGTTTCGTTCCTTGGAAAATTTTCTTCTTGGAAAACATTTCAATAACGAAGAGTGCCTGAAAAATGCCTTGACCTAATTATTCGAATCAAAATCACAAGAATTTTACAATAGAAGGATTAAGATGCTACCTGAACGTTGGACACAAGTAGTCGAAAACAACAACAACTATATCATCGCTTAAATTCTGTCGTTTCGTTCAAATAAATTAATTTTAAAATTGTATTGGAAAACGACATTAATTATTACTAGAACTGACATATAATCGATGTATCCTTAACTTCGTTTCTCGTCAGCAAAGGGTTAATAAAGCTTCTCAACTCGCTGCATGAAACACCAATTTTCAAACCAACATCGAATAGAGACCAAAAGATCTTCTAATGAAAAATCTTCGCAACTGGATTTCGCAGAAATAGCATTTGTTCTAGATAGAGGACTAGGGAGACGGTAAAACTGAGAAGGTTGTCGAACGAACTCCGGTTCTATTCTTAATCTCAGCAAAACGATGAGTTACGATGCGATGTTCGAATCGACGCGATGAATCAGTCGAGGAGATAATCACGCGTGTATATCAGCGGTAAGTATTCGCGAGATAGTTGGAGCGAGTCGTAACCTTTGGCGTATCCCGTGCATTATGGTAATAATAAAATAAGCCCGCGCACGAATTTATTGGCTAATTATCCAGGTTCTCCCTCCACGCGACGAGAAGAATTCCCTCTGCCGGTTGGATTTATCGGAAATGCGTGTCCGACACCTGCAACTCCTTCTTTTTCTCGACAATGCGATTCCTCCGCCTCCGATCCGCCTCGTACTCGCGTGCTTCCAGCGTGTAACTCACCGGCGTTGTTTTTCCTCGCGATCAAGGGCTCTTCTCGCGTCAATCAACGTCCCTCCGTCCTCGCTTCGCTCGCTTCTCTCGCTTTCTTCCATGATTTTAATCCGGCTTTATCGCGGAATGCGAAATTGTCGTTGCTCGTTTCTGCGAGATATTTTCGGGCGAGTAATATCGCGCGATTTTCTCGAAAGACGAGGATTTTTGGATGGAGAGGTTTTGAAATGGAATTGTATATTTCGAGGTTTCTGAGGATAAAGGGTTTTTAAATTTCTGGAGAAAATGGAATTTCTATTTGGCGGAGGGGACTCGGAGCGTCGAATTTTTGAAAATTGTTACGGTGAAGATGGTGTTTTATTTTTAGAAGAATTTGGGCGTAAAAATTTTGAAAATATTCGTCGTGAAGGTGGAATCTTGTTTTTTAGGAATTTGGACCTCAAAAATTTCAAGAGAAGAGGATTTTGGGATGGAATTATTCTGGAATCTTGCCTTTTAAGAATTTGGAAGGCACAAATTTTTGAAAATACTGTGGCAAGATGAAATCTTATTTGTTAGGAAATTGGAATGCTAAAATTTTGAAAATTGCTACTGTGCTAGTGGAATCTTATTTTTTAGGTGTTTGGAAGATAAAAATTTGTGGAATTGTCGTGAACGAACATTTATTACTTAAACGTAAACGTTTTCTTTTTTAAAGAATTTGGACTATAAAAATTGTGGTAAGTAACGCAGTGAAGATGGAATCTTGCTTTTTAGGAATTTGGACCGCAAAAATTTTCGCAAATACTATGGCAACAATGCAACCTTATTTTTAAGAATTTGAAGCATAAAAGTTTGGGAGGAAACTATTGTGGACTCTTATTTTTTAAGAAATTGTAATGCTAAAATATGGAAAATTACAACCGTGAAAATAGANAAAAGTAAAAGTTAATTTTTTTAAAGAATTTGAACCGTAAAAATTTTGGAAATTGCTATTGCACAAAAATTCAATTTTACATTTTATAACGAATATTTTTCTGCTTGGAAATTCCTTTTCTCTTTTTTTCTTCTTCTGTATATTTGATTTCGTAATACTTGAAAAAAAAGAAAGAAAATAGGAAGAAAAAAATGCTCGCAGTTTATTATTCAAAGAAATGATAGAAAGTGACGAAGCATTATAAATATTTACGGTCACTTTGCTCGCTAATTACGTTGCCCTATTACCATTATCTTAACACGATTCAATTAATTCACGAATTTCATTAGGCCGATGAAATTCCCGAGGAATAAACGAGAGGAATATTCTAAAACGAAGGCAACCTCTAATTTCACTCGCCGATCTGACCGATAATTCCAAGGAAGAGAACGAAAGAGCGAAATTAAACGGAATTCTTGAAAAGACCAACATGCAACCATAACGGAAACTTTAATAACCACTTTCTTTCACCAAAGAACAGAATTTCTTCCTAACAGCTCGCCTCGCCTCTTTACCATTCTCGACCAAAGAAATCCTCAGCCATACTTAACCCGATCGAAGCCGAACGTGATAAAATGAAAGAGAAACCCCCATATATATCGTCCAGCTCATAGAATCATCAAATCGTTAACCCAAAAACGTATTTCTCGTCTTAATATACATAAAATACTCCACAGGCATTTCGATACCGCAACTCGCGAATAATCGACCTGCTTCCGCGATAATTAACAACATCGAGCAATTTAATAACTGTAATAATTTAATAATAGTAACAGTAATAATATATAATAACATACAACTAGTTAAGAAATAGTAATAATAATACAATAGCAATTTTACCAGAAAATGTAATAATAAAAATAATAATTTAATAACAGTAACAATTAATAAATAATTGAATTTAATTATCATTTCACCGGAAAATTAAATAATAATCGTAATAAGGATAATCTAATAACAGTAATCCTAATGATAATTTAAAATTAGTAAAAATAGTTATAATCTAATGATAGATATACTAATGATACTTTAAAAGCAGTAAAAATAGTAGTAATGTAATAATAGTAATACTAAAGATAATTTAAAATTAATAAAAATAGTTATAATCTAATAATAGTAATATTAAAGACAATATAAAAATAGTTATAATCTAATAATAGTAATATCAATAATGGCAATTTAAAAACAGTAAAAATAGTACTAATGTAATAACAGTAATACTAATGATAATTTAAAAAATAATAAAAATAGTAACAATGTAATAATATTAATACCAATGATAATTCAACAATGGCAATAATAATAAAAGATATTAAATTGAATAATAATTTCGGATAAAATCGTTTTCGTTTCACGGGAAAATTAACGTCCCGCGTCGAATTCGTTGTTTGTCACGAATACGTTATCTAACCAAGGTTCATTTGTTTCGCGATTTAGCCCGGTTAATCAGCGATATCTGGATCGTAAGTTAAAATCGGCCGTGTGTGGATGGCCACAGTTATGTGGAAGCACCGTTAAACGTAGGGATGTCGATCCAGCGCGCAGGTTGTCTGGCCGATCCGAAAAATCGAACCGGGCTCCGATCGATCCCGATGGAAATCGGCACGCGAATCGCGATAAACGAACGTGGGACAGGGATCTTTAATCGATAGCTGCACAGAGAGATCGTTATTGCCCCTTTTAACGAGCCGATAACCGAGCGATTATTAATCGGCGCGAGGATCGCTGCATTCGACGGATAACTTAATGATATTGGAAACGAACTTTGTGACTTCTCCACCGATCCAGGAAACTGGTTCGCCATCGTTTTGATAGAAATGTTTCACCGACATTGAAAACGGTATCGTATTATTTATTTTATTTCCCTCTTTTCTTTTTTAGAATAATTATTTTTTAATTAAAGGTTACATTGTTTAATTGTAAGACTGGTAGAAACTAATTGATTTTGCAATTAACACACTAGCGCCACCACGGTCTATATCTAACAATAAAAGTATCGTAGATGTTGTATATAGTTGAATTATTTTCTAATTCATTTCCTAAAAATGGCATGAGATTATTTGTTTTATTATTTTGATTTTCTTAGTTTGGAGAATGACATTTATTTTCTAATTGAACTTTAGGGGTGATGAAGTATGTGCTTTTATAGGTTTATCAGTGCTTTGTATCGTTTAAATGTAAGACTATTGGGAATTAATAGGTTATAATAGCCTCAGGATGATTTTGCACTTAACTCACTAGCGCCACCATGGTCTACATCTAATAATATAAGTAAAAATATAATAATAAAAGTACTATGAATTATTCTCTAACTTTATTCATATAATCATAGAATTTCCTTCCTATTATTACATATATTATATATACGAAATCGTTTTAAATACTTCAGTTTAATGTCTACACTAAATTCTTAAATATAAGCATACTTAAGTTTATCTAGAAACAAAATCAATTTCTAGAGTTACCTCTTAATTTATCAACTAAATACACATATACCACGCGTAATCCTACTATTTAAAAAAGAAAAAGAAATGATCCTAAATTGTTAAATTTCATTTACATATCCTTCCCCCTCTCAAACCCCTCATTACATGACACGAAAGCATTCGCAGGTTTCAAAGAAATGCTTACTGCCGATAAACACACACGGAAGCATTCCGAGTCGAAGATAAATGTTTCTGAAAGCCATATATGGTTCGTCACAGACACAAAAGACACACAACAGCCAACGAAATCCGTTTGGCCTCTATACGCCATCTAGCTGTCATCTCATCTGCCAACTGAACATTTAACGAGAAACAAAGCACGTAAAGTGTTCGGTGGATAGAAAGGGTAATTAAAATCAGCGAGGAAACTCGATAATGACGAAGGTTACAACACGAACCGACCACAATGGCGCGGAACCTCACCACCACGACGTCTTCCTCGGTGAATTATGTAAATTCATTTTATTCGCGTTTTCACCGTACGCAATGACACGCGTTCCACGCGCGGGTTTCACTTGGAAAGTCAAACGATTTCCATCAAGAACGATCATCGAATGTAACAGCGCACTGGCAGCGTCAGTATACTTAGAATCTGGGACGCCGCGATCTGCGCCAAGATGGCGGCCCGGCGCCATTTAATCGACCGCTTCGAAACTTCATAAACGTTAACTTGCGAATCCAACAATTTGCGAATCGAACATCTTTCTCATTCCCGTCGTTAAATTTATTTACAGTCACTTCACGTATATCTCGAAACCATAGGAAACAAACGAACCACGAATTATTGATAATTTTGCGAGTTCTCTCGTTTGTTCCACAATTTTCACTTCGAGTAGAAGTTTGAAATTCGTTGAAATTGACTCACAACGAATTTGACGAACAATAAGATAAAAATGTATTTCTAAAGTCTGTTTAGAAATTTGTCAAAATGATTCGAGTCTAACAAAGGAGCTCGTTTAAATTTCGCGCATAATTTACCATCGGTCGGTAAGAGAAAAAATGTGTCTCTATCTTCGGGTATTAAAATTTTCCATTTTTTTTCAGCTTTCAGGAGACTGGATGAAAATCGTTATCGATGGCTGTCTGGTGCATTAGGCTGAGAGCTAATTTCCTGAGAAAAGAAAAACCGCGTGGACGCGAGCGAAAGGAACGGACGAGACCGGGCCGGGGAAAAAAGGAGCAGAGGGTAATGGCGGAATTAATGTCCCTCGCCGCGGAGGCTTTACACGGGATATTTATCCCTCTGAGCGTAGCAAGAAGCCTTAAAGATGCTTACTATAATAACGGTAAGAAGCAACGGGACGTTTCTTTCCAGCTTTACCGATTTAATAACTCATCTTCTAATTGACTGGATACCTTCTTCGTCTTTTTTTCCGTTAATTGCCGCAGAAGAAACAACGCGATGTTATCGGGATTACGAGCAATGAGAAATAAGGGATGCCTGGGAAATCATTTATCCGTTTATGAAATTCAATAATTCGCCCGTTTAAGAGGATACTTCGTTTATTAATCGCGGAAGTATTAACGCGATTTTATCAGCGTGTTAGGGTAGCCCCGCGGCCACTTTTTATTCCCGATGGTTTAATAATTCATCAGCTTAAAGATATACAGGTTTCATTAATTACGGAAGCAGCGTGGTGATTCGATCTTACGTATGGACTTGCATTACGATTCGCTGATTCTTTTCCACCGTTTCTGGGACGATTCGTCTCGTAACGTGGCGGGAAAAAATAGGAGAAAATAGAGAAACGGGAATAGAAAATAGAAACTTTGTGAATTTTGATAACGATATTCGTATTCTTTTCTACCGTTTTTGGAATAATTCGTTTCGTAACGTGGAAGAAAAAAATAAAAAAATAGGAACTTTGTGAATTTCAATAACGATTTGTCGATTCTTTTTTCTTATAATTTGTCGTTTTTGGGATAATTTGTCTCGTAACGTTGGAAGACAAAAGAAAGAAAGGAAATATAAGAGAAAGGAAAAGAAAATAGGAATTTCGGGAAACTTGATAGGAATTTTCCAATTCTGTTTCTTTGTTTGTGGAATAATTCGTCTCGTGTCGTGGGAGGGAAACAATAAAATAAGAGGAATATACAAAATAGGAACTTCGTAACTTTCGATAACGATTTGCCGATTCTTTTTTCCGATAATTCGTCGTTTTTTGGATAATTTGTCTCGTAACGTTGGAAGAAGAAAAAAAGAAAAAAGGAAAATAGAAGAAGATAGGGAAAATAGGAAAGCAGGAGAAGAAGATAGGAATTTCGGGAAACTAGCAGTTTTCCGATCTTTTCCTTCGTTTTTGAGATAATTCGTCTCATAACGTTGTAAAAAGAAAAGAAAAAAATAGAAAATAAGAACTTTGTGAATTTCAATAACGATTTATCGATTCTTTTTTTCGATAATTCAACGTTTTTGAGGGTAATTTTTTTCGTAAAGAAAAGAAAAAATATAAAAAGAGGAATAGAAAATAGGAACTTTGTGAATTTTGATAACGATTTGCCGAAATTGTCTCCAAACGAGGCAGAAATAATAAAAATAGGAAAAAATAGGAATTTCAGGAAAGTAGATAACAATTTACCTATTCTTTTCCTCCGTTCTCGGGATAACTCGCAAGGCGGGAAGAGAAAAAGAGAGGAAAATAGGAAAAACAGGAGAAAAAAGTGGCGCGATGTTATCAAAAGTTTGGAAAGTCTGTGATCTAACGACTTTCTTTGGTTTGGCTCGGTGTACGCGTGCTTCCTTTATTGTCTATGGTAAAAGTAGCCAGATACCATCGAGCTTAAGAAAGTGTTGAAGAAGAAACGGTTGAAAATAATTTCTCTTTGATTACACTGTGAAAATTGCTCTACTTCTGCGGGATATCTAATTTACGCAGCGAAATGATAGTTAGAAAATGGCTGCTCGAATTTTAATGGACACCAAATACCCACACATTGGCCAGTTCTTTCGTTTCTTCCACAATTTTCCGTTTCATTAAAGCGATTCGCATTCGTTCTTATCCTAGTTTATTTTCAATTTGCGCTCGGCTATCTTAATCGTCTCGCTGTGTTATTGATGCTGGAATTAAAAGACATAGAAATTCAAATATACAGGGTGTGCCATGAAGTATATACTCTTTGACATTATCTTTTTTAAATTTAACAAAAAATTCCAAGAAATAACGAAGTATCAAAACCTTTCTGCAAAAGTGCAAGAAATTAAAAAGAATGAAATAACTTATTTTTAAATCGAAAGTAAAATGATTTTCATTTCGATTTATTTCATAAAGATAGAAACGTGAAAGTGAGAAATTATACCGAGACCTATTGTAGAAATTTTTGTTTTTTATTTCCTGTTTAAATAAATTTTATTTTTCATTTCAGATTCATTTGATATTATTTCAGGGAACACCCAGTATAATACGAAGCTTGAATTCCGTATAAATCGAGCAGACACTTTGAAAGATCAAACAACCTAGGATAAAACAAAACAGGAGCTGTCTAGAATTATTCGAGCGATATGCATTTAGAATACAACCATCGGTGACTCGATGAGTACCCTCCCATGCAAATCGACTGAATATCTTACCACTCGAGACGTGTCGAAACTATAGAATCAGATAGACATAATCGGCGTTAAACTAAACCTGCCAAGACCTCGACCACCGTTTTATAATTTTTCCACGGCAAAAATTCCACGTTGTTTATTTTCAAAGATTGACATCACGCGATATCAAATTCTTTCTGAATTTTAATTTTATATATTATATTCATGT
>NIJG01000294.1:62389-73331 GCA_002201625.1 Euglossa dilemma | reverse complement strand
ATTATTATTAGCTTAATAATTATTACAAAGTACTATCAGGGATTAATAATAACTCGTCAATTCGATTCTAAAAACTCTGAATCAGTTTGTAACACACGAGTGAGAGTACCACGGTAACAAACGACCATCGTGACACGGAATTCGGAAATTCGCGGAACGCCGAAGAGGCACGACGACGGGAAAATAGAAGGAAAGCGTGTGCCGCGAAAGAATGTGCCGATTGCGAGATTGTTCGCGATTCGAGGAGTCGTATAACGGCAGGATGGGTATGAAACGGATACGAAATGGGTATGAAACGAAGCAGGGCGCGAGTCGCAGGTGAAAACTGAAGCAGAAGTGGAATTGCATATCCGAGTTTTGTCTTATGGCGGAGCTGCTTTCTTTCGCAATTTCGCTCAACTTAAAGCCGCGTTCGGTTCAAATCGATTTTATTGCCGGGACGTAAAGCGCTGATAACGAGCGCCGATTTTTATATACCTTCGGTTTCGTAAGGCGCCGATTCACTCCGTTTACGGTTTCTCCGATCTTTTATTTTAGAATCGCGAGATGGGACAACGGGGGGAAAAAGGCGAGGCCGTAGCCGGAGGTTCGCGGAATGTTTGCGGATTTTAAACTCGAGTTTTAAGTGTTTCAGGTACGTGGTAGCGAGTTCTTTGGTCGATGTCAGTGCGATTTGATTCGTGCGAAAGTAATTAGTTAATTGATCAATGTTATTGCGTTATTAATTACTTGATCCTGATTAATGTGACTTGACCCAGTAATCTGATCATTATATCTCGATTTTAAGTGATCGCTATACTACGCTTTTAATGTACTTAAAATCAAATTTAAATATCGGTAGGAATCCTAGGGTAATAAATTTTTATGTATTCGTAGATCCTTTGTGAAGTAAATACTAATATATAGATATATAGTTATATGTGATACAATTAGTAATTTGTTTTGCTATACTATACTTCCAATGTATTTTAATTTTAATTTTAATATCGATAGTTATATTAAAACAAGGAATCTTTGAATTTTTGAATTTTGAAAGAAATTGGTTAATGTCAGTGCGATTTGATTCACGCGAAAGTAATTGGTTAATTGATCAATGTTATTGCGTTATTAATTACTTGAGTCTGATTAATGTGACTTGACCCAGTAATCTGATCATTATATCTCGATTTTAAGTGATCACTATACTACGCTTTTATTGTACTTATAATTAAATTTAAATATCGATAGGAATCCTAGGCTAACAAATTTTTATGTACTCCTATACTGAAATATAGATATACAATTATATGTGATACAAATAGTAATTTGTTTACTATACTATATTTCCAATGTACTTTAATTTTAATTTTAATATCGATAGTTATACTAAACTAAAATTTTTTGGATCTAGTCCTAGATCTTTTATCAAGTAAATACTGAAATATTATATAGATATATAATTAAATATGATACAAATAGTAATGTGATCTCTGTATTATACTTTTTATGTATTTTAACTTTAATTTTAATACACATAAGTATACTAGACTAACAAATTTTTGATGTACTACTAGATCCTTTGTCAAGTAAATTCTGAAATATAAACATAACATAAATAATACTATAGAAAATAAATGATTGTATATAACACAAGTACTAACATGTTCGTTATACTATACTTTAATTTTAATACTAATAATTACACCAATCTAACAAATGTTGTATTCACTCCTACACCCTTTATCCAATAAATCCTGAACATAAAACAAATAATAGGATGTAAATAAAATAATTAATATAAATAAACCGACAAAAAAAAATTGGAAAATTTTCTGTAGACGTATACTATTTGTCACCAACGATCGATTACGCTATTAATTTCTACCAACTGTTATACACTCGGTGTCATTTGCTTTTCAATTATGACTCGCACGTTATTTCCCAACACGCGAGTACACAGAGGGCCGAAAGAAGTAAAGGCTGGCAAGGATCCACAATTACGTAAATAACACGTGGTCGTTAATTACAATGTCTCGCAGTCCTGGTTACCCAACGGCCAGCCGCGCAACAGAACAACGAAGCAATTAATTCTCCAATTACACCCCGAACAAATCGTTTCCTCCGGCAATCACGACAGTCAGCCGGACACGTACACGGGAAACGTCGAAAAATGTTAATAAATAATCGAGGAAGAACGGGAGAAACGCGAGGTGGGAATGATTTTATGTAAGAAATCAAGCGTGCAGGTGAAAATGGTTGACAGTTGACACTTGACAGCCTCGACTTTCGATGAACGCGCGCCGGTGTTTCCACAACGTTATCCGGGTATCGATAGCGCGTTCGCGCGCGACTCGCGCTTCCGGCTTCGTAAACTCCTCCAGACGATCGTGAAACTTTACGAGCCGCGATTACGACTGCGAGAAATTTCGCGAATTCGACGGTGCACCGGCGAAGGTCGAATCTTTACGAGACACCCGGCATTTTTCGGGGGATATTCAAAGGCACGCCTGTGATCACGTTGCGATAGGGGGGAAGAAAGCGATTCGGAACATCCAGAGTCTCGATAATCGGATATCTTCTTCCTCCTATGTCTTTCCGATTTTTTCTCTATTTTTCCATTTCTTTTTTCGTCTTATTCCCGGGAAGGATTTTTTAGTGATTCCAAGTTGAAGAAAGTGGATAGTCAGATATCTTGTTTCTGCTATGTCTTTCTGATCTTTCCTCCATTTTTCCATTTCTTTTTTCGTCTTATTCCCGGAAAGGATTTATTAGTTATTCAAAGTTGAAGAAAGTGGATAGTCGGATATCTTCTTTCTGCTATGTCTTTCCGATCTTTCCTCCATTTTTCCATTTCTTTTTTCGTTTTATTCCCGGGAAGGATTTTTTAGTGATTCGAAGTTGAAGAAAGTCGATAGTCGGATATCTTCTTCCTGCTACGTCTTTCCGATTTTTCCTCCATTTTTCCATTTTTTGCATCGAATTTTTTTGTTTTACTTCCGGAAAGGATTTATTAGTGATTCCATTTGAAAAAAGTGGATGTTGACTTTGTGAATTACAAGATATTTCCTTCATTTTCAATCGTTTGGTTAAATTTTTCGATTTACAGTTGACAAGAATTTGTCGTACATAAACCAAACCTAAAACAACTAGCACATAATTATATCGAATGCAAACAGAACATCATCGACCATCAAATAAAGACATTTGGAACGCTATCGAATCAGAACGAAATCGAATGTCAAACAGAACGCAAACAGAACATCACCAATCAACAAACAGAACACCAACAGAACATCATCGAACATCAAACAGAACACCAACAGAACATCATCGACCACCAAACAGATCACAACACAACGCAATCTTATATCAAATCGAAAACATCTCATACTTTATCAAATCAGAACAAACTGGAACATCAAACAGAACGCAAACAAAATACCACCGATCATCTAACAGATCGCAACACAACGCAATCGACCATCAAAACGAAATCATCACGAACTCTATCGAATCAGAACGAAAACGATCAAATGAAGGACACAGACAACGCATCATCAACATCACAAATCATCTAACCACAGTATAACAAAGTGTAAAACGCAAACTAGTGCACTTTATTATACAAACCCAAATACTCAACCTCTCAATATTCAACACGCCGAAAATACAACAGTCCTCGCAAAAAATAAAACATCCTTGTCTTCTCTCTCTCTCTCTCTCTCTCTGCTTCTCTCCCAGCCGAAAGGACCAAGGAACTTTCTCAAAGAGCCAACTACCTATCCTCCATACCAAGGATTCAGTATTACTCCCTAGCCGGCGCATCCAAAGGCTAATGGGTCACGTTTTGATTAATAAACAATCCTTCGATATCTCAGTCCGGCTAGGCAATGGAACCCAAGAGCCAGAGCCGGTGTTGCAGTGCCGATACATCATATGGAGAGGCTTCTCGCCGCGTTTCAGCCTGAGAAAATGCAAGTCCCAGGTGCAGAGGCGATGGAGCTTCTCATGCGAATCGGCCTTTATCGCGTTCCGCTATCGCGTTGCTCTACTGCTCCATGGCTGAACCTGTCGGACCCCCACCAGCTAGCCTGCTAATTAATAATTATCCACGGTCTCTAAACACAGAGAAGCGTGGGTGGAGGGTCCGTGGAACAGTCGCGGGGACGTTAATCATGCTATTCATCGATCCTAACGCGAGATCGATGCCGATTGGTCGCTGCTGGGCCTAGCTTTCCGTTGCACAGGGGTGAAAGGGTCAATTCCTTGGATGGAGCTTGCTTCGTTGCTGAGGGTTGCCGAGAATTATCGAGAATGAGTAGATTGGTTACGCTGTGATAGGAATCGCAGGATTTTGATGTGATTGTAATTTATATTTTACAAGGAAAAATTTGGGTTAGGTTTGGGAGTCAATCGAAGCTTGAAGCTATTTGTTGTTTTGATCGTTTTGAAATCGTTGAACTACGAAGTCTTGGGATTTGAAAGTTATGAAAGTTTCGAAATTTTTGTGAGTCTTGATAATCTTGAAAGTCTCGAAAGTCTTGGATTTTGGATTTTGACTCTTAGAAATCTTGAACCTTGGTAGCTGAAAGTCATGGAAATCTTGAATCTGTGGTTCTGGAAATCTTGAATCTCGAGACCTGAAAGTCTTTAATGCCTTGAAACTCTTGAATCTTGGGTCCTGGGTCCCGGAAACTTTGAATCTTGGAATCTGAAAGTCTCGAAAGTTTTAAAATTCATCCATGTTTTGAAACTCTTGAATTTTGGGTGATAGATTCTGGAAATCTTGAATTTAGAGTCCTAGTATTCAGGAAATCTTGAATTATGGGCCCTGGGTCCCGGAAACCTTGAATCTTGGAATCTGAAAGTTTCAAAAGATGTAAAATTCTTTCATGCCTTGAAAATCTTGAATCTTGGGTCCTAGGTTCTGGAAATCTTGAATCTTGAGTCCTAGTATTCTGGAAATCCTGAATTTTGGGTCCTTGGTCCCGGAAATCTTGAATCTTGGGATCTGAGAGTTTCGAAAGTTTTAAAATTCCTTCATGACTTGAAAATCTTGAATCCTGGATCCTAGGTTCTGGAAGTTTTGAATCTCGGCTCCTATCTTCTGGAAATCCTGAATTTTGGGTCCTAGGTTCTAGAAATCTTGAATCTAGGGCCCTGGGTCCTGAAAACCTTGAATTCTGTGATCTGAGACTCTCCAAAATTTTAAAATTCTTCCATGTCTTAAAAATCTCGAATCTTGGGTCCTAGATTCTAGAAATCTTGAATTTTGATACCTGAGAATCTTGAATTTAGGATCCCAGGTTCTACAAATCTCGAATCATGTGACCTAAAGCTCTCAAAACTTCAGAGTCCTATACCCCAAAAATTTTACTCCCCAAAACCCCTAAATTTCAAAGTTTCGAGTCCCAATTACTTCTAAATATCTCAAAACGTCAAAAAATTCAATACTCTAACACCCAAAATTTAAAAAATTCCCTTTCAACACTCCCCTAACTTGTTCACTTCCAAAAAATCTCACGTGCTTCTCACATCAACAAAATCATCCTCAACGAGAATCTATCAAACCTAAAACGCTATATAAAATTTTATCGATCAATTGAGAGTCTCGGTTAAAGACAATGTAAACAGTTTCCTCGATTTCCTACTAGAAACTGTTCAGAGGAATTTTGGAAGTCTCGCGAGCTTGCTCGAGGCGTTCGCGTTGGCGTGGCAATTAAGGAAGGAAGGGCCAACGCGTTGTACTTGCGTTAATCGGGTTTATTATTGATTCGCCGGTTGGTTCATCTCCGTCGGTTATTAATGGCTGGCGAACTGTTAAAAATACCCAACCAATTAATGCGGTAATGAAACGCGCGAGCTGCATGCAGCGGCGCGGAGAAAGGCGGACTTTCGATGGCTGATTTTTCAGTGGCGCGATGCGCGCCTGAACAAATCGAGTGCCAGCCGTTTTGATGTTGATTTATCTGATCGCTTGATCCTGACGGGAGCATCAGGCTTTTCGTGCCGACGGGAGCTTTCGAGGCGCCTCGATGGTTATTCGAAAGACACGTGAGAAGCTTTTTGCTCCCATCTCCGCCATTTATCCGCGCACCTGATAATTTCTTCCTATTTTACTCCTCTATCTTTTCTATTTCTTATTCTTACGCCATTTTATCCATTGATCGTGTTCTACGATCTATTTTTATTTATCCTTCTCTGCCTTTATATAATTTCTTCCGTATATTTCTCTTCCTGTTAATTTTGTTCTTATCTATGTTCTATTTTTATTTATCATTCTCTGGCTATTTATTTATTTCTTGTATATATTTACTATTTTCACGGATAGACATTCACGGATTATTGAATTATTCACTGAAAATCGACAAAAATTTCACAAAGCTGGAATTGTCTTATTTTTTAGCTCAGGAGCTCCTTTACCACTGGAATATAACAAATACGATAGTAGTGTAAATAAAATTGACATTTAATTGAATTTGTTTCTTCCTTTATTTATTTAAATTACCCTATTTTTAGTCTAAATAAATTTCAAATAGAACAATTAAATGCGTTAGGAACTTCTGGTAACAGAATTGAAATACAATTCGAAGTGCAAAAGGTTAAACATCTGTATCTTCTTTCTCGTTACTTCAGCATATAAGACACCGTATTTTATCAATATTTCGATATATTCGAATATTTGAACGAATCAGAGACCTAAGACAATTCAAGCAAGTCTTCGAGCAACCCAGAAGTGTTCATCTCCTCGTTCATCTCGAAGATACCCAAGTTTGACCAAACCGGACCTCCGAACTCATCGAGTACATTCTTGGACAAATAAGCCTATCAGCAAAGAGATCTGCATCTTCCGAAACCATCATCTTTTCCTCCCAACCCAAAGGCGGATGTCAGGATCGCCTGAGGACTTTGGTTCCTCTTTGTTCCCCAGCTTTGTCCTCGCCGATTGCGTTTTAATTGCAGCGAAACGAAACGGCATAAAGACCAACGTCACTCCGTGGCTATCCTTGGTCGTTCCATGCCGGGAATTTCGCTGGAAGGAGGAAGAAAAGCATCCTCATAGTGTACATACAGGGTGATTCGCGTGTCAGTGGCCTCACTCGCGACAGCTTCGCTTAAACGACGCTAGGCGTCGCGTCCGAGTTCCTATACCGTTACAATATCATCTGACGAGTCTATTGTGAGTTGTTCGAGTTTTATAATCGAGTATCTAGATACTTGGAAATGATAGATAAAATTCTGAATTAATTTCTAAGGTTGATTAGATTAGCTTGAAGTATGAATTAATCGCTAATCGTTCTGTGCTCAAACTTTGATCATTTTTGTCAGATTAGGCTGAAATATGAATTAATCGCTAATCGTTCTGTGTTCTAACGTTGATCATTTTTGTCAAATATGAGTTAAATGAAACTGACAGTCGTGCACTGTCATCTAATGAACCTATAGAGAGAGTATATTCACGCGTGTTTATGTGCGAGCTGTTCAAGTCTCATAGTTAAATACTTATATACTTAGAAACACTGCAGTATAATTAGTGATGTGTCAACCTTGATTATATTTGTTAGATTAAGTTGGAACAAGATGACAAATGAAACGGAGAGTCGAGTCTAGGTAAACATAAGACTCTTTACGGGGTGAGAATTACAATTAGCTCGAGAGATGTCGATCAGTATTCAGAATTTCTAATTCATCTATGTATATTCTACAGGTTTGAAGTATCCAGTATTTTAAGAATGGTGATAGATAGGTGACAGATACGTCAGATCATTATTGCGGACTTAACACTCTAATCTAACTGGTTCACAGTCGAATACTTACGTTTATAGTATTCTCAATCCTATTTTCGCAGTTTTCAAATCAATAAATCCTCTCTATCGACACATCCCTGTCAAATAATACTAGACCCTCTAATTCAATTGGTTCACAGTCAAATATCTACATTTATAGTATTCTCAATCCTATTTTCGCATTTTTTCAGTCAATAAATCCTTTGTGTCGACACACCTCTGTCAAATAACACTAAATCCTTTAACTCAACTGATTCACAGTGGAATATCTACATTTATAGTACATACTTCACACCATTTTCGACTTTTGCAATCGGTAACGGATCTGAGTCGACACATCTCTGTCAAATTAATTCAAAACACGGTGTATCACACCATACTTTGTGTTCCAAGTGTCCACGACCCTAAAACTCATCAGACATCTCTCTAAGCAAGTGATAGATCCCATCATTACTGTCATCCAAATAACACTCTACCATCTAATCCAATTGATTCACAATCGAGTGTTTACATTCATATTACTCTCCATCTAATTTTCGCATTTTTTCAATCAGTGACGCGCCTGTGTTAACACACCTCTGTCAAATTAACTCAAAACACACCATTCTAAGTGTTCATCATCCTAAAACTCATCAGACCTCTCTCCAAACAAAGGATAAATCTCATAACTACTGTAATGTAAATAACACTCGACTCTCTAACATAACTGATTCACAATCGATTGTCTACATATGCATATAATACTTTCCATCCAATTTTCTCAATTTTTCAATAAATAAATCGTTTGTAGCAACACACGTCTGTCAAATTAACTCCAAACTCGGTGTATCACACCACACTCTGTGTTCCAAGTGTCCACGATCCTAAAACTCACCAGACATCTCTCTAAAGCAGCGATAGATCCAATCTCTACAGTAATCCAAACAACACTCGACCCTCTAACTCAACTCATTCTCAAACGACTGTCTCTACATATTCATATAACACTCTCCATCCCATTTTCCCATTTTTCCAAAAAATGAATCTTCTGTATCAACACACCTCTGTCAAATTAACTCCATACCCGGTCCATCACACCATACTCTGTATTCCAGGTGTCCACGATCCTAAAATTCATCAGACATCTCTCTGAACAATTGATAGATCTCACCACTACAGTAATCCAAACAACACTCGATCTTCTGATTCACAATCGAGTGTCTACGTATCCATATAACACTCTCCATCCCATTTTCCCATTTTCCAAAAAATAAATCATCTGTACCAACACACCTCTGTCAAATGAATTCAAAACACGTCGTATATCACCAAACTCTTTACTTAAAAAATCATAAAACATCGAAGCAAACAGTGCACCGAGTGAAACTAAACGCACCAGCCACCATACCTGTCCCGAGACAGGAAAAACGTTATCCAAGGATGAGAAAGAACGGTATCGGGAATTGGCCAGGCAGATTCGGCGGGACTGGAAGAGGCCCAGGTGCCGGTGGGTCCAACAGGGAACGGAACCGAATCACCCTGTACTTTTTCGCCGCGTTAATGGCGGCCAGTTAGCCTTGCCGGGTTGCCGCGATGGCGCCAGCCACGGTGAAATTTATCGAGGCGACGAACGGTATCCTTTTCGGTTGTCCTCCGCCGATGGAAAGCTTTTCGTGCGCGGATGGAAGCTGACTCGAGCCACTCGGCCACCGATGGATCGTAAATCCCGCGCTTTTTTCGCCTCGCTCTTTGTCCGTTTGCTTCGCTCGAAAGGAACGACCGCCGAGGCGGATTTTATAAGGCGGAATGCAAATGTTTATCGGGAACGTGGCCGCGTAAAGGGGAATACGATTATCGAGCGCAATTTTACGGTCGGTCTTAAAATATTGATTTATAAACTGTTTATGGCTCCGCTCGCCGGATCGGCCTCACAGGCGTATAGAGTTGTTTGATTGCTTGCATTATCCAACGTAATGACCGGTAATTGTTACCAGGGGGTATCGTTGCTTAGACAAGCACCAGTCTGATAGGCTGTTCCGCGGAATTTTATCTACGAGACGCTGATTTCACGGTGCGTTTGTTAACTGGTTAGCTTCTTGCTTCTTAGATCAAGCAGAGTTGGAAATAGAGATGGATTTATGGGGGTGAATCGATTTCCGTTTGATTCACTTTGATTCTGAGTAATTCTTTGCACTTGAGGGATTTTTTAGAATTTTTCAGAATTTTATCTACACAACACTGATTTTACGGTGCGTTTGTTAATCGGCTTGTTTCTTGCTTCTTCGATCAGACAGAATTGAAAATAGAGATGGATTTATGGGGGTAAGTTAATTTTCGTTTGATTCACTTTGACTTTGAGTAACCCTTTGTACTCGAGGAATTTTTCAAAATTTTTCAGAATTTTTCAGAATTTTATCTCCAATATACTGATTTCACCGTGCGTTTGTTAACCGGCTTGTTTCTTGCGTCTTAGATCAAGCAGAGTTGGAAATAGAAATGGATTTATGGGGGTGCATCGATTTCCGTTTGATTCACTTTGATTCTGAGTAACTCTTTGCACTTGAGGGTTTTTTCAGAATTTTTCGGAATTTTATCTACGAAATGCTGATTTCGCGGTGCAGTTGTTAATCGGCTAGCTTCTTGCTTCTTTGATCATGGATTTATGGGGGTTAGTCGATTTTCGTTTGATTCACCTTTGATTCTGAGTAATCCTTTGCACTCGAGGGATTTTTCAGAATTTTTCAGAATTTTATCTTCAATATGCTGATCTCACGGTGCGATTGTTAATCGGTTTGTTTCTTGTTTCTTCGATCAGACGGAATTAAAAATAGAGATGGATTTATGGGGGTGAGTCGATTTTCGTTTGATTCACCTTTGATTCTGAGTAACCCTTTGCATTCGAGGGATGATCCTGCGCACTGTTTGTTTCAATAAAAATTGTTGAAATTAAGCTACGAATATTAGGGAATAACTAGATTCGAAGTATACGTAATTTTCCTTTTTCATTTTCGCATAAATGAAATTACCGAGCTTTGGAAAATATATGGAAAGATTCGAATTGTTATATCACTATAAGGAAACAATTTTTGGGTGCAGAGGGTGGAAAGTGAGATAGCACGTGCAATCATTTTCTATAAATTAAATGATTAGGATTGGCAAATGAAATATATTAGATGGTGAATATTGTAATTGAAAAA
>NIJG01000293.1:126969-151871 GCA_002201625.1 Euglossa dilemma | reverse complement strand
TATAAACCTAAGCTTTGAAGTATGTTATAAAAGATATTTTTAGAAACTAAGGCCGATCGTTTATATCTAGTAAAAGAAAACATTATTAAAAATGATACTATTTATATAGGTAAGTTATTATAATCGGTAAGAACCAAATATACCCATAACCAATATAACGCATCACGAAAATCCGGTATGGTCTAGTGGCTAGGATACCTGGCTCTCACCCAGGAGGCTCGGGTTCGATTCCCGGTACCGGAAAATTCTTTTTTTCCAAACATTGTTAATTAAACAGAAACAAGGAATTGTTATTTCAAAGTTCTTTTTACCTCCTACAATTTACTACAATATTTTCTTTCTTCTTCTTAATTTTCTATTCAGTAAATGATTGGAAACAATTAAGATGATAGATTAAGGTTCACCCTATACATCATAATACTAATTATAAAATACTATTAATATTACTATCATCAAATATACATACACAATACGTATATATTTAAATACATGAACTACACGAAATACCAACCAGTTTACAATTGAAATTACTAATAATTTCTAAAATATACAAATTTGTATAATACAATCTTAACCCTTTTCAGTCGGCAGTTTCGTAGTTACTTTTTCGTATAAGAATTTAAATCAATATATAGATAGCAAAGCGCACGGTATTTGTTAAAACCGATTTGTTGCGTTTAATACTACTTATAACACGTAAGAATACAAAATTTAAAATCTCTGTAATGTTATAAAGTTGACTTTTACGATTAAAAAATGTCCCTGTAATGAGGACACCGACCGCAAAGGGTTAATTAAAAAATTTCGTTAAAAAAGAAGAAAAATTGTGAATATTTTTATAAACCAGTTTCCAACAATACCACGTTAATTCACTTCGTTTTTCTCAATTGCAATTCGTTTACATGTTATATTTAATAACAATACACGATATTACATAGTCGTATGATTTAAAAAATATTATTAATTCATTAGAATATTTCTCCAGCTCCCTCATCTCCAACAATACTTCGTTAATATATATAATTAGCTACTAATATAATTTAAAATCGTTATTATCTCATTCGCACTTACCAAATAACGATGATCGGGATCATGAACGTAGGAAATAGCGACGTGTCCTAAATTGTGAAGATCACCGTACACGTTCTGATTTGGAGAGAGTATGCTGGCTTCCATAATGTTACCAAGAACATCGATTCCATCCTTCTCGGTTAGCTGGATCCTGTCACCCCTGGTGTTAACCACCGATCCAGTATGGATCGCTTCGTAGATACGATCACGCCATCTTTCCATGTCTTGTATGTCGAAGTCCAATTCGTCCACCTGTCGATTGATGTCGTGGAGGATGGCACCAGAGGGTCTAGCTGGCCACGAACGACTAGCCACTAAGGAATCTAATTTCGGGAAGTATGCTTCTTGGATCGGTTCACGCCAATGCAGAAGTCGCTTCACGCGTTCCAGCCGATTGCACAGACGTTCGCAGTTGTACCTGAAGAATTTTCGAGCAACGATAGATTCCTTATTTTCTTAAAAAGTCTACCAGTCTTGAAGTGTAATCGTGAGATTGATAGATGTGGTGATTTGTTTATTTATAAAAATGTGCTTCTATTGCTTCTACAACTCTTTACGAGCGTAGACTTTAACGATTAACCCTTTGCACTCGAGATGCGACTCTCAGTCACCATTCATTTTAATTCCATAACTTAAACACGAAGCGATAATAACTATATTAAAGATAACTACACGCTAAGTATTAAATTAAAATAATTTTGCTCGTTCCAAACCCAAACGTATACTATTTTTTACATATTTTCACCTAAAAGGTACTACCGAGCTTATCGAAACATAAAAAAAGCTATTTCATAGCAAAAATGTCTTCGAGCGCAAAGGGTTAATCCTCTTCGATTGCCTTCAACTCACTCAAAAACTCTATCAGACTCTGTCAAGTAAGAACTGTCAACTGAACTGAATTTTCGAGCAACGATAGATTCCTTATTTTCTTAAAAAGTCTATCAGTCTCGAAGTGTAATCGTGAGATTGATAGATGTGGTGATTTGTTTATTTATAAGAATGTGCGTTGTGACTCTATTGCTTCTACAACTTTTTACAACTAGCGACTTTAACGATTAATCCTCTTCGATTGCCTTCAACTCACTCAAAAACTCTATCAGACTCTGTCAAGTAAAAACTGTCAACTGAACTGAACCCTCAACTCTATTAACCCTATGACGTCCGGTGGTTGCACATTGGTGCCATGCGAAAACTATCGGTTAAGTACCAGTGGTTACAAAAAAATCTTGTACTTATTTACCTCTCACAATTTCGAGAAAATGGAGGGACAGGATTGAGACATAGGAACTGACGATATAGACGCGCGGACGGCATAGCGTTAACACTAGGTTTACAGGGGTTTTTTGTATACCTACTTCTACGGACACCCATCAGATTTAGGGTAAAAAAACCAGATATTTTCTTTAAAAAATAAACGATGAGATTAATTTGAAAACAATCGCAATATTAACAGACTTAATATAAGTTAATTAAATCTGTTAACCCTTTGCACTCGAGGACTCCGGAGCGGAGCCATTTAAAATTTGTCTTCAAACTCGAGGGCTCCGCTACGGAGACAATACAAATAATTTTCAGTTCTTAAACATCTTTGTGCAAATATTCCGATTCAAATACGGAAATTTTTGACTTCCTTTCTCGATATTCGTGTCACATTGAATATTTTTTCTCTAGCCAAAAAATCGTCGAGCGCAAAGGGTTAATATCGTATAATTGATCAACCCATCCGTCAAATTCACTTGTCCCGTAAATCTAGTGTTAACCACTTGCGCTAACAAGAAATTTACCGACACGTGTACCAGAACAGTTTAGTGTAACTCGCTGGGAGACGTCACAAAGTGTTTGATGCCTCACTTTTGCTTTCCATTTTAGAATATGGGTTAAATATTGATAAGTGTACACTTTTCAGTGCAATGATGATCTATGCTCAGGCAACAATCCCACTTGACGTGCCACGCACGTCGTTTTCGTTTCTGTAACAATCGCATGACGACGTATATACCACGTTGTTGGCGATTCTGTGACAAAAGCATTACGACGTGCGTTGTACGTCTTTCCAGCGCAAGTGGTTAATTCTGTCAAAATTCAACTCTGAACTAAGACGTGTCTCCAACGCAGTAGTAGTATTCCTTCTTTTATATTATAAATCTTTTCCATTTGGTGTACTTTTATTCCGTTTATCAGCATTACCTAGCCATGATCTGTTGGTGCATATAGTAGAAGAGCTCTCCGCGTCGATCCTTGTTAACGATACTTCTGTCACCCTCGAATGGGTAGACCAAGTGCCAGTGCCAGTGATGAAGGTTGATTCCAAGGTCTTCTCGCCAGTAAGCTACGCGATGTTCCTCGTCCAGGTCTGACGCGGTGTAATCCCTTGGGATTTCGATCGGTATCTATAAATAAAGAAACATGTCTGATATATACTATCTATGTAAAATATATACTATCTATATGAAATATATACTATCTATATGAAATATATACTATCTATATGAAATATATACTATCTATATAAAATATATGCTATCTATATGTAGGTGAAGGACGGGAGGTTTATATAAATCGCCGTGATTGTTGGGCAGGACTTTATTTATGTACGGGAGGTGGGGGCCGATATGGAAAATGCGAAGTTCACTTTTTTTGGGAAAGACTCGTAATATTCTGCAGGCGCAAACAAACTTCATGTTCTTCCTTCCCCATTCGACGTCGAGGTGGTCCGCACGTCCGTGAATTATGGGGCCCTGGTTGTAAAGACATAAACCAGGTCCCCATTGACTTGAAGTCCTCGACGTCGCGAAGGAGAAGAAAAATCCGAAAGACCTTAGCTTCTCGCATCTAGTGTGTGTCTCTAGATATATAAAATCTTCGAATGCAAAGGATTTGTGAGGTTTGATGATAGTCAAATATTAAGATAGTAAGATAGTAAGATAGTAAGATAGCAAGAGAGAGATATATAGGAAACGTGATCGAGACATTCCTAAAGAACAAAATCTTCGGATGCGAAAAGCCATGTGAGATTTGATGATAGTAAAATATTAAGATAGTAAGATAGTAAAATAGTAAAATAAATTGATAGTAAGATAGATTGATAGTAAGATAGCAAGAGAAAGACATATAGGAAACGTGATCGAGACATTTCTAAAGAACAAAATCTTCGAATGCAAAAAGCCGTGTGAGGTTTGATGATAGTCAAATATTAAAATAGTAAAATAGTAAGATAGTAAGATAGCAAGAGAAGGACATATAGGAAACGTGATCCAGACATTCCTAAAGAACAAAATCTTCGAATGCAAAGGCTAGTGTGAGGTTTGATGATAGTAAAATATTAAGATAGCAAGATACTAAGATAGTAAGATAGTAAGATAGTAAGATAGCAAGAGAAAGACATATAGGAAACGTGATCGAGACATTCCTAAAGAACAAAATCTTCGAATGCAAAGGCTAGTGTGAGGTTTGATGATAGTAAAATATTAAGATAGTAAGATACTAAGATAGTAAGATAGTAAGATAGTAAGATAGCAAGAGAAAGACATATAGGAAACGTGATCGAGACATTTCTAGAGAACAAAATCTTCGAATGCAAAGACTAGTGTGAGGTTTGATGATAGTAAAATAGGAAGAGAGAGGAAGAGAGAACTCAAACTAAAACACTTGTACTCACCCTGGAACCTTCAGGCACAACGTTAGCTTCTTCTCGAGCTCTCGCAAATATTCCACTGTCCACGTATTTATCCGGGAACACCTCTGTCAACGGTGGTATTGGCAGGTCTTTAGTGTCAGAACGATGCAGTATCGCCACTGACAGCGCGTAAATGAACATATTCGGATTGAGACGATCGCGGCAGTAGACCGCAACAGACAGGAAGTCATCGTACGTTCGCATACCTGTAACATAAAACGTGACAGATGAACAATTAACAACTGATTAATCGAACCTATGGTCGAGCCAAGATTCTATACTTCGATCCCAAAATTTTATAGTCGATCCAAGATTCTATAGTTTCATCCCAAAGTTTTATAGTCGATCCAAGATTCTATAGTTCGATCCCAAAATTTTATAGTCAATCCCAAAATTTTATAGTTGATCCCAAAATTTTATAGTCAATCCCAAAATTTTATAGTTGATCCAAAATTCTATAGTTCGATCCCAAAATTTTATAGTCGATCCCAAAATTTTATAGTTCGATCCCAAAATTTTATAGTTGATCCAAGATTCTATAGTTCGATCCAAAATTCTATAGTCGATCCAAGATTCTATAGTTCGATCCCAAAATTTTGTAGTCGATCAAAGATTCTATAGTTCGATCCCAAAATTTTATAGTCGATCCAAAATTCTATAGTTCGATCCCAAAATTTTATAGTCGATCCAAGATTCTATAATTCGATCCTAAATTTTATAGTCGATCCAACGAGACGAGATACGAGATAAATTCTTAGAAAAAGAAAAGAAGCAAAGGAGAATATGAGAATAAAGGAAAATAAAGAAAAGAAGATGTAGACATACCCATGAAAATGTCAATCAATCGCGAGGCAATCCTTCGATGAGCTGGGATGAACAACGAGAAAGGCTGATGTCGTCCAAGTTGCATTGGGATGCTGAGATCAGGAAGAGTGATCTGTTTCACTTGAAGTTTCGACTCTGTGTCGTCGTTGAAACGATTGAACACTTGCAAAGCCACGGGACGATACTTCTCAGGCTAAACACATCATTAAATACATTATTTCTTATTTCTTAATCATTAATAATCATTATTTCTTCTATCTCAATTCCTATTTCTCATTATTTCTTATTAAATATTACGTGACTATGTATGTGATTACATTGCATGTTACTGCAATTATTATTTTATTATAATTTTATTATCCTTTATAATTATTTTATTATTCTCCAGCAACAAGAATAATTAATCAAACAAAAATCTATTAGAAAACACTTAAAACAAAAATCTATTAGAAAACACTTAATTTCTACGAGAAAGACTATCACGTTTAAAAATTAGAAATAACGATTAATCAAACAATTAACAAAACTTACCAAATAATCAGGTGGGATATCAAAAGCGACCTTATTGTCTCCCTTAGGGACATAGACCGGCTCGGAAGGACGATCAAAAAGGTACAAAATTCCTGATTTGTCACTCGCCATTTTGTCAAACACCGATTTCAAAATTTATCAACGAACGAAAAGAGAAAAATAATAAACGAGTCTAATAAGAAGTTAGAACGTTAAATTAATTAATTAATCACTGTCTCGCGAATAAAAGACGATTTGCAAGATTCGATATTTAAATCACGATTGTAATTACGATGCACGATTAAATTTAAAGAAAGAAAGACGTTTAAACTCGAACGGTTAATGTCGCTTTGCTGGAGACTCGTAGACAAGTCTAGGTTTATATACAAGCTTGACAGGATACGATGGTTGCTTTGAAAACCGCAAGATCCGCCGCAATGTCTAAGATACATAGTAATTGAGGTTAATACAGTGTCATTCATAACCGCATCCAGAGCATCGCTTTTTCCTGTTTTTAAAGGAAATCGATTGCGATTAGGCTCGAATGATAATTAGAATCAAAAACATTTCTTTTGGGCGTCAAATGTTGGATAGATTTTAACTGTATTTGCTAGCATTAAATGATTCACACGATTATTATTTATAATGGTCAGAAGCTATGTGTCTAAATAATGATCTATTAGTCATCTTTTCCCATAACGTGTATGAACTTAGATATACATGTACAGACTCTCGGGATTTTCCCATCAAATCGTGAGAACTAAATCTAGAGGCCAAGGAAAAACGTGTTACATAAAGTTTGCGAATAAATGCTTTGTCGTGGAGTCGTGATTAAATATTGTATGTATGGAACAGGTAGCAATACAGTTTTTATAGGAAACACACGGAAAGTCAATCGAGTTTATGTAATTACATGCCTTTTTATCACTTGGTTAGTGTAATTAAAAAATAATTGAATATTATGCTATATATTTCTTTCATACAGTGAACATGTAAAAAATAAAGCTTGTATAAAACTTGCTACAATTTTAAATTATTAATAAAATACAAAAAGTAATTTGAAATACAGTAGTGTCTTCGATAATAATATTTTCGAATATTCTTCTGTTTCTTGGATATAGAGATAAAACAAGGGAAACGTGTGAATAAGAATAAAGGTTAGAAAAGATATTTAAAAATATTCTAAAGTCACCAAGTAGAGTTTTTAATTATTGTATTCCTAAAACACATGTTTGTACGTTCACTGTGACTCGATAAAAAAATTCTACGACCATAACTTCCGCAGAGATAATTTCTTCGCGATGTATCGAATTTCTAACTCGTTTGAAACAAAATTAACAAAACGATATATAAATCAATCTTATTATTAGCAATGAAACGAGGGAAATACTTAATTTAAAAATATTTATTTCTTTACGCTTGGTACAGATCAATTTACAAAATATATATATCGATAAGTGACTATTGCCTTGGTAAGAAACCTTTCGGTAGCTACACGTGTAAACGGGTAAAATTACATTTCTATAAAAATTAAGTGTGTCGTCAAAACTGGAGATCCATGTGGTCAAACTAAAATCTACGATATCTTCAACTAGAAGTGTGAAACTGTACGAGATCATGCACCGTGTTATACGGTGCGAACTCTCGTGTCATACGAAATTATTTCCATCGTTCCTGTTTTCCTGGTTCGAGCTGCTCGGTTTCTCCCCAGCTAGTAACATTTGAATCTCGCGGTACGTCCTTCCCTTCGTTTCCGGTACAAACACCAGTACCATTAAAAACGCCAGGAAACAAGACGCCGAGAAGAAATAGTAAACGGTGTAAGAGCCAAGACTGTCTCCGATAACCTGATACAGTTTCGACACGATGAAACCGAGTACACCGTCGAAAATGGTCACGAAGGCACCAGCGACACCTTTTACTTCTGTCGGGAACAATTCGCCAATCAGAGCGTTGGGTAAAGTTCCTAGGCCGATTTGGTACGCCACCTGGAAGACGATCACGTCGATAACAGGTAAAATGTTTACAACGGTAACGTCGATCCCTCTATTATCGAGCATGAGATAAATAGCCAAAATGACCAACGTCAAGCATGATCCAAAAGTGGAGATCATTAAAAGTGGTCGTCTTCCTGCTCCTTCGACCGTTGCAGTGGCCAGACTGCCTGATATCAGACCGACAGCCAAAACTAAAATGGTTGCTAAGTTAGAATCGATACCGACTGCTGCCTTCTTAAACAACACCTCCATGTATTGCATGGTGCTGAAGTTTCCGCTGAGTTGTTGTGCTGCGATTAATCCAATAATGATACACAATGCTTTCGCGTTGTTTGGTAGTAAGAGCATTCTCAGTTTGGCCAACCAGGTGTGTTTGATTATCTCCATGCTTTGGCTTGGACTGGATGACACGTGAGATCTGTGAGAGTCGCTTCTGGATAATCCTCGTACGATCAAGGAGAGTTCCTTTTTGACTTCGTTGTGGTCGCGAATGCCTTTGAAAAACGCCAGGGACTTGCAGGCTTCGGTTTTTCGACCTCTTGCTACCAGGAAGTGTGGACTTTCCGGAAACCAGACGAACGTAGCGGTGAATATAATCGGTATAGCGAGAAGAATCGACGCGAGTACTCTGTAGGATACCCAAGGTCCTATGCTGCAGGTCATTAACGATCCGGTGAACACGTTGACAGCTATCAGGGTACCTAACGCGCCTCTGATGTTGACATCCGCCACTTCGGAGACGTACATCGGGTTCGTGGTATAGGAGATGCCCACACCTACGCCGAGCGTCACTCGGGCGACGTACAGCGCCGCGACGGTGCTCGCGAACAACACGATCAGCCAACCCAAGACGAAGAACCCGCTGGATAACATTAGGCAACGCTTACGACCGAACTTGTCGGCCAAACAGGCGCCCAGAAATGGACCGATCATAGAACCGATCACTGTCAACGAAACGATCCAGGAAACTTCGTCGTCTGTCAACTTCAGTGGCATGTCGCTGTCTCCGGATGTCAACCGTGACAGAGAGGTCGTCGTCCATCCGTAAACCGTTCCGACTGCTACCATTGACAGAGTTGCTGAAACGGAAAATGTTTTGTTTTTAATTTTTTATTATTTTTATTTCTAATTTTTTATCATACTTATTTCTAATTTTTTATCATACTTATTTCTAATTTTTTATCATACTTATTTCTAATTTTTTATCATACCTATTTCCAATTTTTTATTATTTTTATTTCCATTTTTAGATAAAGGAAATTGTTTCATGTCACAGTATACCCTAATTCCTGATGTGTGATTAATGACAGCGAGATGGTGAAATTGATTAGACGTTGGAATTTACGTGTTTTGATACTTGATACAGGAATTCTAGCTTCGTCCAGGGCCGTACGATGTCGATGTGAAATTATTTCGTTTTTTTTTTTTTTTTTTTTTTTTTTTTTTTTAATGAGGTACATAAACATAGTAGTGTTTTAGTGACACGATGGAGATAAGAGAGTATACCAATTATAGTTCTACCTCGATATGAGTCAACGGAAATTTGTTTAAAAGCTGGTATACATTTTCGACAATTGCAAAGAGAATAATTCGGCGACTAGCCATTTTGACTTGACATTAATTTTTTCCATGTTAGTAAAATTCCATTTCTACATCTATTTACGATTCAGAAAACATTGACCCATACAATCGTGTAGAAAAATATCGCGTCTTGAAAGACCAAGTGTAATATCATTTCATCTCCATGAAGGAATTATCAATAAAATAGCATCACATAGTATATTATGGATTTAATTTTTAAAATTAATTGAGGAAGATAAAGATTGCGAGTTCTAAGGAAATAAAACGTTTAAACAAAACCACAAGGAACGAAACCACAGATCTATTTATCGTAATTGATAAAATTCCAGTGTCTAAAAATAAACGAGCTTATGAGGAAATATATATTAACAAAAAAAAAAGTTAATTTTATGAATAGTGACCTCCTACTTTGCAATCAGGTGACTGAGCGAAAATCGCCTCGTGTAAACGTGGCTTTAGGACAGTAACCAGAACGTGTCTCTGGAAAATATAAGACTGAAATAGCCAATCAACGTGATTCAAGGAACTTAAAATTTGTGTGTACAGGTGGTACGAATGATATTACAAATATTATAACTTTTCGAAACGGTTCTTGAATGATCAACATTCCGAACGTCTAACCTGGGTCATTAGACCCAACCAACTCTGACAGGCACATCCTAATCAAGCTAAATTAATTATTCCAGCTTTCATGTGAGAGTGTAAACTGGCCTAAAAACCAGCTGTTTAAATTAAAACACGTAACTGTATGGATTTATTCGTGGAATTATATTTTGTCGGATATATGATCATGTGGTAGATCGGCAGATCTTTCTCTGTGAGGGATCTAATAATACTATAGTAATAATTCTTCTAACTAAAAAAATTCGAGTCATGTAGAAATGAAAAATTTACTTCACACTTATCTAATCTTAACAACGACCTAACCTTAATGATTTAATATTAAACAACTTACTACTTAACAACGACCTAACCTTAACAGCGATCTAACTTTAACAACGACCTATTTAACAGCGACCTAACCTTAACAGCGATCTAACTTTAAGAACGACCTATTTAACAGCGACCTAACCTTAACAGCGATCTAACTTTAATAACGACCTAACTTTAACAGCGACCTAACCTTAACAGCGATCTAACTTTAACAACGACCTATTTAACAGCGACCTAACCTTAACAACAAACTATTAGGCATCTACAAAACATATGAAGCGTTTAATTAAAAAATTTATAGTTGTAAAAAATCTGAATATTTCGAATAAATTACAAAATTTTGGATAACGATAAATAAACTGTATATTAAAATATAGTCTTTACTACAGGATCATTCTATCATAAAACATCATGTACATATTTCAAAACAAACATTAGTTAATGGTTATCAGAAAAAGATACAATAGGGTACATTTAAGCAGCGAAGAATTTTTAACAATTGCCAATGAAAATTAAAAAATAAGATACAAACCGGAAATGCACGCTAGCCACTGCCGCCATTGCGTCCTTTTGCTTTCGTGCCGCTTGCTATCGGATGATGCACCGTTGCCCAAGTCAGACACTTCTTTGCCAGTGTCTATCTGCGAAATGAAAAGAAAAAGAAGAGATTAATAAATCACTTTGCTTCTTCTATATTGAAAGCTTTAACCTAAAAGTCGAAGGTATCTCGTTTAACCTCTTCGTTCATAGCCACGTTCGCGGATATAATATCCTGGTTAACCAAAGATTGCGTAAAATGTTCGATTTAAATACCAGCAACGAGATGGCACTGTATTCGAGAATTCGAACGCGGTGACACCTGTCGGTACTAAATTAAAACTCCGAGATCACGTAGCTTCATAAGAATTCGATGTATAATGTATAATGTAAATAATTAGCCACTTTTAGTCGCGTAATTTAAAAAAACAAGTCGTGTTGGTATCTCCAGTAATTACAGAAAAAAAAAAAAAATAATTTGTAAGATATATGTTCCACCTTGTATAGTTCTCCACAATCAACATATTTACTTTCAATGTTCAACATTACTTGGATTTTATGTTAGATGGAATATTTTTTCGAAATTGAAAAACAACATATTTACTTTCGATTTTCAACCTTAATATTCAAATCTAATTAGATTTCTTTTTTCAATTTTGCTCATACACTCTCAGAACTTGGATTTTATGTTAGGTGGAATATTTTTTGGGAATTGAAAAACATATTTACTATAGATTTTTCGAAATAGATCTCTTTTCACAATTTTTCTCAGATTCTCGAAACTTGGATGTTATGTTAGGTGGAATATTTTTTCGAAATTGAAAAACAACATATTTACTTTCGATTTTCAACCTTAATTTTCAAATCTAATTAGATTTCTTTTTACAATTTTGCTCATACACTCTCAGAACTTGGATTTTATGTTAGGTGGAATATTTTTTGGGAATTGAAAAACATATTTACTATAGATTTTTCGAAATAGATCTCTTTTCACAATTTTGCTCTTACACTCTCAAAATTTGGATTTTATGTTAGGTGCAACATTATTTTGAAAATTGAAGTCCAACGTGCTCACCTCAAGTATCACACAAAAGTGCATTTACTTTCATTTCTTCCTTTTTCCTTGCATTATTATCGGCAAAGTAACAGTGAATTCTTACCAATTGTTCCGCATCTCGAGCACCAGGATTCGATAACCTTTCCAGCCAATGAAACACCTGACCACATATAGCTCTAGTTTCCCTAAAAACTCGCGCCATGATCATTTCCAAAGCCGGACAGACGACTTTTCCTTCTTCATTTTCACTCAAAACGTTTTGAAAAGAGGCAGACAGCACTGCTTTTCACGTAATATCAAAAAATTTCATTCTCTTTCACTTTCTACCTCTGTTTATTTGCGTTCGTTATCGATACATTCGCATAAACTTCGTTACAGTTAAATACTGTGCGTCTACGAGAAGATGAAGAAGTCAGGGGACCTACTGGGCCATACTTTAGCTGATAAGAAAGACGTTTTCATTCGAGATAGACGAATGACAGGAGTGAAATCATAGACTAAGTCTGTGGAAATGGTGTGTAGTATGAAAGGAGAGACGTTTAACACTCCCCTAGACAAGTATGGAAACACAAATAACTGGTAAGGCACTGTGGCCCTTTGGTGACACTTACCACATTTTTTTGGGACCGCGGGCAGTCAGGGACCGACCATCGAGGGACCGCGGACCAGGAAGGTGACGGTGTCGCGCGAGTGGTCTCGCGGCGAAGAGGAGACCAGTAATGGTACGAAGAGGAGACCTTGATCAGGTACGAAGAGGAGAACAGTAATGGTACGAAGAGGAGACCAGTAATGGTACGAAGATTAGACCAGTAATGGTACGAACAGGAGACCAGTAATGGTACGAACAGGAACCAGTNTTTTTCGAAATTGAAAAACAACATATTTACTTTCGATTTTCAACCTTAATTTTCAAATCTAATTAGATTTCTTTTTACAATTTTGCTCATACACTCTCAGAACTTGGATTTTATGTTAGGTGGAATATTTTTTGGGAATTGAAAAACATATTTACTATAGATTTTTCGAAATAGATCTCTTTTCACAATTTTTCTCAGATTCTCGAAACTTGGATGTTATGTTAGGTGGAATATTTTTTCGAAATTGAAAAACAACATATTTACTTTCGATTTTCAACCTTAATTTTCAAATCTAATTAGATTTCTTTTTACAATTTTGCTCATACACTCTCAGAACTTGGATTTTATGTTAGGTGGAATATTTTTTGGGAATTGAAAAACATATTTACTATAGATTTTTCGAAATAGATCTCTTTTCACAATTTTTCTCAGATTCTCGAAACTTGGATGTTATGTTAGGTGGAATATTTTTTCGAAATTGAAAAACAACATATTTACTTTCGATTTTCAACCTTAATTTTCAAATCTAATTAGATTTCTTTTTACAATTTTGCTCATACACTCTCAGAACTTGGATTTTATGTTAGGTGGAATATTTTTTGGGAATTGAAAAACATATTTACTATAGATTTTTCGAAATAGATCTCTTTTCACAATTTTTCTCAGATTCTCGAAACTTGGATGTTATGTTAGGTGGAATATTTTTTCGAAATTGAAAAACAACATATTTACTTTCGATTTTCAACCTTAATTTTCAAATCTAATTAGATTTCTTTTTACAATTTTGCTCATACACTCTCAGAACTTGGATTTTATGTTAGGTGGAATATTTTTTGGGAATTGAAAAACATATTTACTATAGATTTTTCGAAATAGATCTCTTTTCACAATTTTTCTCAGATTCTCGAAACTTGGATGTTATGTTAGGTGGAATATTTTTTCGAAATTGAAAAACAACATATTTACTTTCGATTTTCAACCTTAATTTTCAAATCTAATTAGATTTCTTTTTACAATTTTGCTCATACACTCTCAGAACTTGGATTTTATGTTAGGTGGAATATTTTTTGGGAATTGAAAAACATATTTACTATAGATTTTTCGAAATAGATCTCTTTTCACAATTTTTCTCAGATTCTCGAAACTTGGATGTTATGTTAGGTGGAATATTTTTTCGAAATTGAAAAACAACATATTTACTTTCGATTTTCAACCTTAATTTTCAAATCTAATTAGATTTCTTTTTACAATTTTGCTCATACACTCTCAGAACTTGGATTTTATGTTAGGTGGAATATTTTTTGGGAATTGAAAAACATATTTACTATAGATTTTTCGAAATAGATCTCTTTTCACAATTTTTCTCAGATTCTCGAAACTTGGATGTTATGTTAGGTGGAATATTTTTTCGAAATTGAAAAACAACATATTTACTTTCGATTTTCAACCTTAATTTTCAAATCTAATTAGATTTCTTTTTACAATTTTGCTCATACACTCTCAGAACTTGGATTTTATGTTAGGTGGAATATTTTTTGGGAATTGAAAAACATATTTACTATAGATTTTTCGAAATAGATCTCTTTTCACAATTTTTCTCAGATTCTCGAAACTTGGATGTTATGTTAGGTGGAATATTTTTTCGAAATTGAAAAACAACATATTTACTTTCGATTTTCAACCTTAATTTTCAAATCTAATTAGATTTCTTTTTACAATTTTGCTCATACACTCTCAGAACTTGGATTTTATGTTAGGTGGAATATTTTTTGGGAATTGAAAAACATATTTACTATAGATTTTTCGAAATAGATCTCTTTTCACAATTTTTCTCAGATTCTCGAAACTTGGATGTTATGTTAGGTGGAATATTTTTTCGAAATTGAAAAACAACATATTTACTTTCGATTTTCAACCTTAATTTTCAAATCTAATTAGATTTCTTTTTACAATTTTGCTCATACACTCTCAGAACTTGGATTTTATGTTAGGTGGAATATTTTTTGGGAATTGAAAAACATATTTACTATAGATTTTTCGAAATAGATCTCTTTTCACAATTTTTCTCAGATTCTCGAAACTTGGATGTTATGTTAGGTGGAATATTTTTTCGAAATTGAAAAACAACATATTTACTTTCGATTTTCAACCTTAATTTTCAAATCTAATTAGATTTCTTTTTACAATTTTGCTCATACACTCTCAGAACTTGGATTTTATGTTAGGTGGAATATTTTTTGGGAATTGAAAAACATATTTACTATAGATTTTTCGAAATAGATCTCTTTTCACAATTTTGCTCTTACACTCTCAAAATTTGGATTTTATGTTAGGTGCAACATTATTTTGAAAATTGAAGTCCAACGTGCTCACCTCAAGTATCACACAAAAGTGCATTTACTTTCATTTCTTCCTTTTTCCTTGCATTATTATCGGCAAAGTAACAGTGAATTCTTACCAATTGTTCCGCATCTCGAGCACCAGGATTCGATAACCTTCCCAGCCAATGAAACACCTGACCACATATAGCTCTAGTTTCCCTAAAAACTCGCGCCATGATCATTTCCAAAGCCGGACAGACGACTTTTCCTTCTTCATTTTCACTCAAAACGTTTTGAAAAGAGGCAGACAGCACTGCTTTTCACGTAATATCAAAAAATTTCATTCTCTTTCACTTTCTACCTCTGTTTATTTGCGTTCGTTATCGATACATTCGCATAAACTTCGTTACAGTTAAATACTGTGCGTCTACGAGAAGATGAAGAAGTCAGGGGACCTACTGGGCCATACTTTAGCTGATAAGAAAGACGTTTTCATTCGAGATAGACGAATGACAGGAGTGAAATCATAGACTAAGTCTGTGGAAATGGTGTGTAGTATGAAAGGAGAGACGTTTAACACTCCCCTAGACAAGTATGGAAACACAAATAACTGGTAAGGCACTGTGGCCCTTTGGTGACACTTACCACATTTTTTTGGGACCGCGGGCAGTCAGGGACCGACCATCGAGGGACCGCGGACCAGGAAGGTGACGGTGTCGCGCGAGTGGTCTCGCGGCGAAGAGGAGACCAGTAATGGTACGAAGAGGAGACCTTGATCAGGTACGAAGAGGAGAACAGTAATGGTACGAAGAGGAGACCAGTAATGGTACGAAGATTAGACCAGTAATGGTACGAACAGGAGACCAGTAATGGTACGAACAGGAACCAGTAATGGTACGATCAGGAGACCAGTAATGGTACGAAGAGGAGACCAGTAATGGTACGAAGAGGAGCCCAGTAATGGTACGAAGAGGAGACCATCGAGAGTTGGGAAGTCGCGGAAAGGCACCGGTGTCTTAGGTTCGCGAAAGCGTTGCCTGTCATCCCGGGCCCTCCCTTGTGCGAAGAGGACGGACCACCACAAGGGGTTTAGTGGGTAAGAATCCCACAGACCCCCGGTCTCCCCCTCAGGGGGACATCTTTCGAAGATTCCCCTTGCGTTATCAAAAAAAAAAAGAAAAAGGTCTGTGGAAATGGTGGCTCATGAACCACAGGGTGTCTATTTCCTTTCAATCATTTTCAACCACTATTTCACTCCGCTAACAAGGAAAGTGCAAGTCCTTTCAGACTTGCATTTATTGGGTCGTTCGGGAAGTCATTTCGTTTTCTTTTCTGTTTTTTCTTATGCGGTTGAAGTGTGAAGCTGACTGTGAAAAAATACAATTAGGTGCTCTCAACGAAATGAAAAAAACGACTTTCCACACGATGTATTAGGTCGTCCCATAAGTTCGTTCGCGGTGATATTTACATTCCTCGTCACAATTTATAAACTATATCGATGATTAACGTCTTTGTCAACGAAATAGAAAGAAGTCGTAGAACAAAAGGGCGACTAAATTTGTTCTTAATATTTAAAGGTTTATTCGACGTATAATTTTAAATGGTAAAAGTAAAAACCGGAACGAATTTATGGGACGACCTAATAATTAATAGTTGGATCGTTGTAGATTTGGAGAGTTGGTCATGCAGTTCAAGAAAATATATCATTATCAAGGCAACTACCATATCTCTTACGCTTATACACACGTTAACAAAGAGAGTGCAAGTTCTGTGACACTTGAATTTAGTTGAAACTTTGCAGATTTGGAAATTTGGTTGTTAAATTCAAGAAAATATACCATTATCAGGGCAACCACATAATCGTACTACCTCTTAGGCTCATTATATTCTGGAACACCCTGTACATCAGTTTACAGAGTAGATACAATTACACATTTATGTTTCATGCTCGGAATCAGATTAGTTGCGAAAGGCATGATAATGATGGGGCAAGTGGTGGATTAATGATGGGAATAGCGCAACCATGATCTCCAGGCCTGCATTAGGCAAAGTTGGATTCTTTGGTGTCGTAACACTAGAACTACCGACCTATAACGAGTATCTAAATATATTTTTCACGAACGAAGATAATTCTACTCGTACGAGGAAAATGAATAACTACGAACAATTGTGTTTCGATCCGAACGAAAGTAGTCCGAACGAAAATTTTGTCAAAAGTTAGTTAGTTTGTGTGTTCCCAGAAATTGTAAAAATCAAATATCTGAAAACAGTCATTCTCACCTCTTTGGTAGTTCTAGTGTTAATTTCTGATTTTTGTTTGCAATGAACGATAAATCTCGTGATGTTTAATAGTTCGTGTAGTTCGTAGCAAGAGTTGGGTATTTTGAAAAATTAGAGTATCTGTAAGGTATTCTACATTTCGCAAGAAAAGTAGAAGATTTGGTATAGTTTCGTTCGGTGAGTTTACCTCGAAGTACTTTATTTTTGGAATCTCTGAAATCGTATTAATGGGAATCGAAAATAGAATTTCGGATGATACGAGTTCACGACGTCGGCAACTAGAATTCATGGCAACGATTAAGTATGTAGACGTGCGATAAATTACACGTAGATGCAACATGTTCTACTGATACATTAACATAATTTACCAAACAGCTAAAAACAGGGATTTGCCTCGTAGAAGCACAGTGATTTAATTTGTTTATGGTATTTATGGCGGCGAGTGAAAATTTTGAATTTCAGTCGGATTTTAGTCTGAATTACTTAAGGTTATCTAATTTTCTTAAGTTCTAACTGAATTCTATTTTAAATTATTTTAATTTATCTAAATTCTCTTAATTTTTATCGAATTTCACTCTAAATGGTCTTAATTTATCTAAATTCTCTTAATTTTTATCGAATTTCACTCTAAATGGTCTTAATTTTTCTAAATTCTCTTAATTTTTATCGAATTTCACTCTTAATTCTCTTAATTTATCTAAATTCTCTTAATTTTTATCGAATTTCACTCTTAATTCTCTTAATTTATCTAAATTCTCTTAATTTTTATCGAATTTCACTCTAAATTCTCTTAATTTTTATCGAATTTCACTCTAAATGGTCTTAATTTATCTAAACTCTCTTAATTTTTATCGAATTTCACTCTAAATGGTATTAATTTATCTAACTTCTCTTAATTTTTATCGAATTTCACTCTAAATTCTCTTAATTTATCTAAATTTTACTATCAACTTTATGTATTATACAATGAGAAAATTACATTCAAAAATTTTTTTTAATATTTTAGTACACTCGTAATTAACTCGTAGTTAACTCGTAATTAACCCAACTTATTAGAAAGCACACGCTATGATATACATACACACAATTTCTAGGTAATTTATGTTAAGTAAACAGAAATTTTTAAACGCGATGGAATTTAAAAAAAATAGTTAGTATTTCCACAATTTTAATAAAATAACTATTCTATCACAGACACTGATATTCAATCCCAGACGCGATAAGATCTTTTCGTTCCAGCTGTCGAAACAACACTAATTCTACCAAAGATGTTTCTCCTTTTACATAAGGTATTACTACGATACATAGACTCCTCGTATACATATATATGCTTCGATGTTGGCAACTTATTTCGACTGTTATGGTATTACTAACGTACAAAAACAATCTCACATTCGGTCTGTTCATAATAATGATCACAATTAACCTACAGATCAACTATATAATTAAAATATAAATTACGAATTACGAGAATTGGAAATTTTGTGGAAAATAAACTTTCTAAATTCTAATTTGTTTTCAGTATGAGTATGAATGTTATTATCGATAGATATTAGCAGTACTGGATTATTAACTACAAAAAAAGGAAATTATTTAAGTATTGATGTTTCCTTAATGCTGTTACGAATACAGTTAGGAAAAGTTGGCCTTCATTCAAGAAGAAGACCTTGCTGATCAGAAGTATTGATTAATCAAGGAAGAGTCTTCGCGAACTTCATCGAGAATATCAGTTATAGATTATTATACTTAACAAAATTTCATATTATTATTATTATTCATTTTTAGAAAATGAGTGATATTAAAAAGTATCGACAAATTTACTTTTCCATCTTTACAGAACTGGAGGAAAAGTATAACAGTGTTTTTACTTTGAAGATAATTAGGATTTTAATAAAGATAATATAATTCAAAAATATTTTGAAGGAAATTATAAAGTTACCCGTAATTTTCCGAATTACGAATATTTTGCAAATAAATTTTAGATTCTTATTATAAATAATAAGTATTATTAATAATAACTTAGTTAGTTATAGAAAGTTATTAACAATAACTCTCTTATTATAATATAATTTATTTTGCTGCAATAATAAGTTGCAAGAATTTTCCAAATTTTCTTATTTCAAAATTACTTTTCGAAGCTATTTGAGAAATGATCTATCCTTAAATCAATACAATAAACATTAAACAATACTTCAAGAAATTTACAAAATTTATTTGTTACTTCACAAAATAAATTACTCGTTATTTAAATTCGACCAGAAGAATTAGCTCCCTAATCTGCAATATACACTCTATACTAGTATTATTATTATTATACTTATTGTTGGTGACATACGTTATCCTAGCAGTGAAATAAATTACGATATCGCAATTTTTATCTTCGGTTAATAGCTAACACTGATTCTATATCTATATCAATGTTCTGTACCGCGGTTATCGCTCCACTTCATTCTGTATTTATATATCTACGTAACTTTATTTAGTTTAAGTAAGGAATCCTATCTGCATGTTACAATAAATGTAATTAATCCGGTGATTATGTATAATTGTCTCTTATTATACATAATCGCTACTAAGTTCGATAAATGTAAGCATGATAATGGTTAATTACAACGATAACGATTAATAAGACCTAGCACCCGCATTTTCAACGACAGATATGCTAAAAACCCATCACAAGGTACTTAAAGAGTTCGTAGACACCAGGGACTTCACACACAACCTAGGTCCCTCTGTTGACCAACGCCATAACTACGATAATAACCTATATATCTGTCCAACAAAATCTGTTAAACAGAACGGTCACTCGGCGTACTCGGTGAATATTTAAAATCAGTTTTCATGACAACGAAGCATCGAACGAAAAAATTTTATTCTTTATTTTCGACTTGTTTTTTCACGTAAAATTACCAATTTTTCAGTTGGACCATCAATTTTGATATATCGGTGGTTTATCCGTCTAACAACNCAAATAAATTTTAGATTCTTATTATAAATAATAAGTATTATTAATAATAACTTAGTTAGTTATAGAAAGTTATTAACAATAACTCTCTTATTATAATATAATTTATTTTGCTGCAATAATAAGTTGCAAGAATTTTCCAAATTTTCTTATTTCAAAATTACTTTTCGAAGCTATTTGAGAAATGATCTATCCTTAAATCAATACAATAAACATTAAACAATACTTCAAGAAATTTACAAAATTTATTTGTTACTTCACAAAATAAATTACTCGTTATTTAAATTCGACCAGAAGAATTAGCTCCCTAATCTGCAATATACACTCTATACTAGTATTATTATTATTATACTTATTGTTGGTGACATACGTTATCCTAGCAGTGAAATAAATTACGATATCGCAATTTTTATCTTCGGTTAATAGCTAACACTGATTCTATATCTATATCAATGTTCTGTACCGCGGTTATCGCTCCACTTCATTCTGTATTTATATATCTACGTAACTTTATTTAGTTTAAGTAAGGAATCCTATCTGCATGTTACAATAAATGTAATTAATCCGGTGATTATGTATAATTGTCTCTTATTATACATAATCGCTACTAAGTTCGATAAATGTAAGCATGATAATGGTTAATTACAACGATAACGATTAATAAGACCTAGCACCCGCATTTTCAACGACAGATATGCTAAAAACCCATCACAAGGTACTTAAAGAGTTCGTAGACACCAGGGACTTCACACACAACCTAGGTCCCTCTGTTGACCAACGCCATAACTACGATAATAACCTATATATCTGTCCAACAAAATCTGTTAAACAGAACGGTCACTCGGCGTACTCGGTGAATATTTAAAATCAGTTTTCATGACAACGAAGCATCGAACGAAAAAATTTTATTCTTTATTTTCGACTTGTTTTTTCACGTAAAATTACCAATTTTTCAGTTGGACCATCAATTTTGATATATCGGTGGTTTATCCGTCTAACAACCATAATTAAGTTCACGCGTACTCGGTGAATATTCAAAGTCGATTTTCTTGATAACGAAGCTTCGAACGAAAAAATTTTATTCTTTATTTCCGATTTGTTTTTTCACGTAAAATTACCCATTCCTCGATTGGACCACCAATTTTGATATATCGATGGTTTATCCATCTAACAAACACAGTTAAGTTCACGCGTACTCGGTAAATATTCAAAATCAATTTTCATGACAACGAAGCTTCGAACGAAAAAATTTTATTCTTTATTTCCGATTTGTTTTTTCACGTAAAATTACCCATTCCTCGATTGGACCACCAATTTTGATATATCGATGGTTTATCCATCTAACAAACACAGTTAAGTTCACGCGTACTCGGTAAATATTCAAAATCAATTTTCATGACAACGAAGCTTCGAACGAAAAAATTTTATTCTTTATTTCCGATTTGTTTTTTCACGTAGAATCACCCATTTTTCGGTTAAACTACCAATTTCGATGTATCGATGGTTTATCCATCTAACAACCACAATTAAGTTCACGCGTACTCGGTGAATATTCAAAGTCGATTTTCTTGATAACGAAGCTTCAAATGAAAAAATTTTATTCCTTATTTTCAATTCGCTTTTTCGCGTAGAATCACTTATTTTCCGACTGTACTGCAGGGACACCCTATGTAAGTATTCCAACGTCAGAAAGCATTATTTATGACTGCCTAGTGTTATATCAGAATATACCACTGAAAGTCTAGAAGTATGGATTTCAAGGTGGAGCGAATAGAGTGGATAAAAATTGTATTAACACACGTAATTTAATTAATGTAATTTTATCTAATCTGTTTAAACAATTAATCCGATTAATTTGATTGACAATTTCTCGCATAATGTACCTGACTAGATTTTATTCTAAGTGCTATTTAAATGTAAATATGCAGAGATTTGCCTATCAAATTTTAATTCGTGACACCCAATAATTCTACGGCATTGACTCGTCCATATTTGCCTATCTTTCATTAACTAATGTTGGATAAGTAATATATTAACTGCTATATCAAGGTTACGTCATTATGTGGATTTACGTTTAATTAAATTGTACTAATAATTTATTTAAAACTATACTTACTGGCTTCAGAATGATCTATAGCAACTGTAAATTTACGAAATATAAATTTCTACATCGTCTTCGATACTTATCTTTTGGAAGAATTAATAAATTTCATAAAAACTAATATAATTCATGAAAGAAAACTCTTTATAGAAAAATATTATATTGCAGTATAATATAAATATTAAAATTTAAAGTCCTATTGGATAATATTTTGACTATCTTCATTTATAATTTTTTACCTATGAATTAATATTCGATTACATTTAATAAATAAGTACCACTACTAACTAACCCAACACGACAATAATCACAAATTGATTCACTTCTGGTTAATCTAATAACTCAAGCAAACTTAAATAAAACTAAGAAAATATCAATAATTAATTTCACGCATTTATTTTCCCTTCCACTGATGAAACATGATCTCGAAGTATCAAACACATCAAACTTGGTTACATTACATCAAAACAGTCCAATCAAAATAGATACCGCTGGTTGAATTAATAAAACACGCAATTACACAGCCTTGATGTAACATTAACAGAACGGCTTATCACTCGCGAAACTTACGAAATCGTTTGTCTAAAAACCTATGAAAAATAATCACGCAATGATATTTCATACATAGGCGAATGCACGCCATATGCAGGCGGGTAAACGCATACACGCAGGCGCATTCGATGGACTTTCGTTCGCGCCTAGCCTCGTGCTCGACAACCTAACCTTAATCAGATCGCAAACAAAATATTCGCTCGCGAGGGAAAAAAAGCGAACCGGCAGCTAAATAGAGAAACGTACTGGTCTGTACTCACCAATACCTCCGTTGTTCCTGTCATGATATTTTCGATCTCTCGCATGTGGAAACATGTATCGGAAACGAGGGACGATATCGGAAACGTGCCGTTTCAACGACGGTATTAACACAGGCTGGCTGGTCAGTTTGGCCGTTCTTCGATTGGTAAACCGCACGATCGTACATATTCTCGCGGGAACCACTAATTCATCACTAAACACCGCTGACACGTATCCTAGACTACCTCTGTTTTCTTTCTCCTTTCCCTTTTTCCCGGACCTGCCAATGTCACGTTACCAGTCGTTCTCCCACTACCGATCGTGTTTATAAATATCCCAGCCGCCGATGTGGAGTTTCGCGTTGGCACAGACGACGCGTTCGTGCCACGGAAGGGCATAAATTTTTTTTTTTTTGATCACGGGTTCGGTATTCGGTGTTCTCGAAGGCGATGCGACTCGTCTCACGTTTAGTCAACGCTCGCCTGTCGATAATCCCGTGATTTCGGATCACCGATAAATAAAGCGGAGACACCTTCGGGTTGATAAATTCGAAGGTACGCCTTTCGCACGAAGGGCGACGTTGGTGTTAGTGATTATAAATAGCTCGTGTTAGAACGCTAAAGTGGTTAGGTTTATCTTTGAAATGTTTCGGTATACACAGCGTTTAAGTTATATTAATACGATCGCAGTGTTTTCATTGGAGAAGTAATTATACTTATGCGTGGTAAAGATGTCGAAATGAGATAAGTAAAAAGAAACGAATACTAGATATAATATTGATTTTTTTTTTTTTCTATTGTAATGATGGAAGTTATTAGAACAAAATGGTGGTTCAATACGTTCGAAGCTTTGTTTATTGATTATTAATTATTTTAGTATGCAGTGAATCGATGTATATTTATAATTTTAACGTATCCCTTAAATGAAGAATGAAAATTGTTTTGCGGTTTTCTATTTTTCGTTTAAAGTTATGAAAAATTTCGTAATAGATACATTTCCTTTCTTAAAATCGCAATTTATATATGAAATTGATCTGTGATTTTGTTAATTTTAATGGACAAGTCTCTGAATGCCTGAGTTTTTTCTAAAATCTGAATATTTGATTAAAGATTTTACTTGCTTTTTTAGAATAGTACTATGGGTTTAACCTTCGCGATATTTTTACGTGTACAGCGCGAAATACTAAACTGTGGAAAACAAAACAAACATTCGTAAGCAATCTTCGAGCAAGAATTTATGTAAGGGAATAGGAAACGTATATCCATTTTGTATTTTTTCAAGCGAATATGATTGTTTGTATAGCGTACGTAATCTGTACGTCGATAGGAACACTATCTTCTTATATACTGATAACTGAACAATTTATTGATTTTTTTCTTACGTATCATATTCAAATATA
>NIJG01000293.1:102342-126964 GCA_002201625.1 Euglossa dilemma | reverse complement strand
TATGATAAATATAACAAAAAAACCAAGGTTTTTATCAATATATATTCTTATAATATACTTAAAACTAGTGTGATGCAAATTTCTATTATTTTTTAATGTTTTTAATGTCTATATTTTCCCGAAAATGTTGCAAATCCCTTCTTTCGTAAAATAAAAATGGCGCATAGTAGATATTTTTGCAAGTAATAATTTATTCTACGAGTGCTTTCTGTCGTTGCCAGAAATAAACGTTTGAAATTCACAGTGAATTTGAATACGCCTTTTGTGCGCGGTTTAAAAATCGTTACATGTGCACTGATATATTTTTGTGAAAACATCTGTCATCAATAAAACCACTGTTGAATACAACGTACTCAGTTTCATCAGATAAGTTACTAACCAATCGCAACACAATACAAACTGTTACTGCTCTGACGACCCCTGACGCAACAGTTGCGTCATACGAATTTCAGTGATTCATGACTTCTCGTGTACGTTTATTTAGTGTTTGTATCCTCTAATTTTATTAGCATCCGAAACAAGTGGTCTCACGTGAAAATCATTCTCGCCGTTAACCGATTGCCAAGCGTTAACCCCTTACATTAAGAATTATATTTCAATTTTGTTGCCAGCAGCTCTTAACGCTTTCAAGTGTCTTATTTGAAATTTACTTCGACTAAGAAATAGAGGAATTGATTCAGGTTGGCTGTCGTCACAATCGCATGGGTAATGTGTTAAATTGTTTTGTAACCTTAAGGCTAGTTTTTATGCAGGTGCTTAACGGAATATCATTGTAATCCGTTTTAAAATAATTAATTTTCTTTTTAAATTTTCTCCAACTGTTTTAACACCCTTAAGGTCGATTTTCAAGCAACCGTATAAAAAAAGCATCTCCGATATATATATTTTTGGCTATTCTGTAATTTAAGCAAACTTCCATCAAAATCAAAATAGAAATCAAAGGATGTTACGATTTTAATTTTGCAAATAACACAAACCCATAGAATTTATTCCACCTATTTTTATCGATTTTAAGAACGATTTTTTAACGTTAAATCGAAAAATGGGGCAAATCTTTAGGAAAATCTTGTTAAAAATTTTTTAATTAATCGCGGAAAGGACTGTTGCAATTTTTGTATCGCGTTTGCAAGGTACCCTGTCATAAAAAAGTTGACTATACTATTTTTAACTTGAATTATAATTAAGTTATGATAATACAGCCTTATCGGTAAGTCCACTATCAGAAATGGCCTTTTTTTCTTCCCTGTCTTCTTCTAATACTCTATAACATCATTTTTCAATTCAAATTCATAACACGTGCAGCACTATCAAATGCAGTTTTCGTATTTCGCAATAAATAATCAGCAAAGGGTATTAAAGAGCTTAGGAAGATAATGATTAAGTCAATTTACACGCAGATGTTATAATCGGGATCAGAAATGATTGCAAACATACTACTGTAGGAATTGTTGGGTGGTTTACGGAAAAGAAGACTCTTTTTTTTATAATAAAGATGGTTTATTTAAAATAACTAGATTTTTAACTTATACTTTGCACACTGACAATCGACTACTGAATACATAATAATAGTATAACGAAATAATTTTTATAACGACGTTATAACGAAATTAGTATTTTTTATTAACAACGGCAAGACACGTAAAAAAAAAATAATAATTCAATTCAATTTGTTGTTATAGTCTAGCACTTAAATAGATCTATTGCAGCTATTGCAATATTTCAATATTTCAAAATGTCTCGAGTACCAAAAAGGTGGGAGATTTTTAACACTAGGTTTACGGAACCCGTCAATTTCACGGGTGGGTTGCTGCAATTATACGATATTAATACATTTAATTAACTTATATTAAGATTGTTAATATTGCAATTGTTTTCAAATAAAATTCATCGTTTGTTTTTTGAAGAAAATACGTGGTTTCCTTTACCCGTAAATCTGATGAGTGTTCGTAAAAATAGGTATACAAAAAACGCCTGTAAACCTAGTGTTAATCCTATCGTGCCCCAATTAACTTAATATAAGTTAATTAATAATACTGTTAATATTTCGATTGTTTTCAAATTAAATTCATCGTTTGTTTTTTGAAGAAAATACGTGGTTTCCTTTACCCGTAAATCTGATGAGTGTCCATAAAAATAGGTATACAAAAAACGCCTGTAAACCTAGTGTTAATCCTATCGTGCCCCAATAAACTTAATATAAGTTAATTAATAATATTGTTAATATTTCGATTATTTTCAAATTAAATTCATCGTTTGTTTTTTGAAGAAAATATGTGGTTTCCTTTACCAGTAAATCTGATGAGTGTCCGTAAACCTAGTGTTAATCCTATCGTGTCCCAATTAACTTAATATAAGTTAATTAATAATATTGTTAATATTTCTATTGTTTTCAAATTAAATTCATCGTTTGTTTTTTGAAGAAAATACGGGGTTTCCTTTACCCGTAAATCTGATGAGTGTCCGTAAAAATAGGTATACAAAAAACGTCCGTAAACCTAGTGTTAATTCTATCGTGCCCCAAAGAGTTGAATCATTTATTTAAGAAATCGTTTCTTGTGTTATCTTAAACGAAACACTCTGTATATACGTTCACGCAAATGCTAGTTGTTGATAAACAGACTCTGCGGATAACCGAGACCCCGGTTGATCCAGACCACGGATAATCGAGAGCCGGTTAATCGAGGTCCTAACGTAATTCCAATTAGGAACATTCCAGATTACGAACCCGATCTCAACCGGTAGTCTGCAATAACGTTCTCCCTGAACCTAATCGTTACATAAACGTCTGAATCTTAAAGGTCGATTTATATTATCATTTAATTTCCGTTCAGACACGAAGCGTTTACGTAACGGTTCGATCGAAGCAAACCTTGTAGGTTATTAAGACACGAATTTCATATATGGCGTCGCAGATGTGTCCACGCACATTACTTTTCCAGCTGATCGATATTCCCCGCGAGAATATTTCGATTGGATGTCTATATAATACAGGCCAAGATCTAACGATACTCTTCGATAATTTTTCTTTCCTTTAACTCTTTGTTTAACTCTAGAAACTCTTATCTCTTATATCCTCGCTCGATATTTAACACTAGATTTACGGAACCCGACAATTTGACGGATCGATTGCTTAAATTATACGATATTAACAGATCTAATTAACTTATATTAAGTGTGTTAATATTGCAATTGTTTTCAAATTAAACCCATCGTTTATTTTTTAAAGAAAATATGTGGTTTTCTTTACCCTAAATCTGACGGGTGTCCGTAGAAATAGGTATACAAGAAACCCCGTAAACCTAGTGTTAATCAGATTCTAAAGATAGATGTTAATTGATATGCCGAGAAGTAAAATAATTCTAATTTTTTACGGTTACTTATTTACCGTTTCGAAAATAACGTAAACGATATTTTGTAACCCATTTTGTAAACGAGCATTAGAGAGAGATTGAGAGAGAAAGAGAGAGATAGAGATAGAGAATGTTCTGGGTACCATTTTATTGAGGTTACCACTTTTCATTTTTCTTGTATATCTCTTTAAAATAAATGTCAATACCATTTCTTCTTATTTTGTAACATTATAATATGTTATATCATATTATTATTATTATATATATCTGTTATTATTTATTTATCACTGTAATGATATTAAACTATAACCAACGATAGTAATAATAATATTAAACTATAACATTACTTAATTATTATATTTATTACTACTATACATTTCCATTTAATTTTTTTTTTTATTTGATTTAAGTGTTATACATTTTATTCTTCCCATATAAAAAAGAAAAAAAAAGAATACTTAGTATGTTTGTTTTCAATATTAGAATTAAAAGGTTTCATTATGAAAATTAAATTATATATCTTCGAAATGTCGAAATAAATTGACAGTATCATTATCAATTTACATAATCAATAATATACAATATAGGAACTACCTGATAAGATGTATTTACCTGATTGGTTTAAAAGTTCTCTAATCCTTTTCCAAGTTAATTCCTACTCGTTGTTATCGCAGTATCTCTTGTTTTCTTGATCATACAAAAAACTGTAGTCTTTAACAAGTTCTATTAAACCCTCGGTATCCATCATGGCGTGCAAACGAGCCCGAAACGAATGTATACTGTCTGAGCGTAATCGTCCAGTCACATTCCGACAGAGTAACGGTCGACTGTTGTCAGAACTCCGACCAACTCTCAGTTATACAGGGTGACTCGAACCAACTTCCATATTTTCACCATTTTTATATACTTTCCGAAAAAATGAACCTTCATTTTCATCGAAATAAGAAGGTAGTCGTTTACATTACATCTCAAAAGTATATGTTAGTACTCAATGAGCTGAATTAGTTAGCAATTTTATTTATTATTTAAATATAGTATACATAGTTAGTAACAACTGAAATAGTGTAATGAAAAAGGTACTTCTGACTTGGTGAAAATAAAAATTTAACTTAACTATAATTTCTCAATGAGCTGAATTAGTTAACAATTTTATTTATTTGTTATTTGTTGTTTTTGTTTATTATTTAAATATTGTATACATAGTTAGTAACAACTGAAATAGTGTAATGAAAAAAGTACTTCTGTCTTGGGGAAAATTAAAATTTAACTTAACTATAATTTCACATATTCGATTGTTTAAAATACGAAAGTCAGAAATCGATTATTTTGATTCATTTGGTAGTTTCAGTGTCTTTAATACGGATATAGACGATTTATTAACATTTGATTTGGGTCTTAAAAATGAAGTGTTCACCCAATTTAAATAGGTAAGATAGATCTTTACAATACCTACACCTGGTTACAATGGGTTAATCGATTCTGTTTACTCTGTTCTCTTATACTTTCCTGTTTTGTTCGTGTATTCCTTGCAGTTTCTAGGTTAAGATCAGAAAAATTTGAAGACATCTTTATAAATAGTAATATTAAGATTTATTGTGCGTGCATTGTAAATATAAGTGACGTTATTATCTTGTATTTACTAGATTATAGTGATCTTACCCATGCCTTTAAATCATGCATTTTTGGATTGATGACAAATGATCATCAATGTTATTTATTTCTCATATTATGATTTCAAAGTATAACCGATAAAATAAACTTACGAAGTGAGTTGATGAACTTGTTAGATTCCTTTGAATCAATGAATATGTATTTGTAATTTTGAATCTCAAATACTATTATTTAATTTCTCTTTTATACATTTCATTTTTTCTGTTTTACACAGAAAAAAAATTTGTACAAAATTTTGGTGAATCAATCTTGGTCGATAATTCTAACAGAATGATTTCACATTGAGCTTTTTTATGTGATTGAATATTTTTTCTGCTAAACTTGAGTATTTGTTAATAACGTTTCCTATAAAAATTTGATATGAAATATTTTTACGTGGAATATTCTATATATATTTATATTAAAATGTCAGTAAAATTTCGCATTAAGTGTCATGCGACGCATAATTTGATATAAAAGACATATGATAGTCGATATTGCCTTTTTCAATGTAATTGGATCTTTTTTTATTGTTTTTGATGTAATTCGACTATTTTATAGAAGAATGTCACTTATAGTAAAAAATACTTAGTTTACAAGAAATTTTAATTTTAATATTGAGTAGTAGAACACGCATTTAATCTAATAGTGGATTTTTTGAAAATCAACTTACCATTTCTAAATCCTATACTACTAATTCCATTATTCAATATTAAAATTAAAATATTTCCTTAATTAAAGATCTTTGTCTTAAGTGAGTCAGAATTTAATAGTATTAAATAGTATTTTTCATATACCTAAATTTCTCGAAATTCTACGATTATTTTTTCTGAAATTGTTAAATATATAAAACAAATATTATAAAAACACATTGTGTTTTTATAATGTAAACTTCGCAACAAAATTTTTATAAATAAGAACATTACAGATATTTGTGCATAGTGTTGCACGACTAACCTTAAGTATATCATATTGTAATATTAGGTTGGGGAAAAAGAAATCCATTATTTTTACGTGATCTTCAAGACTTTATTTAACATGTNAATGGACAAAACAAAAAACTGCAAACGAATTCTTTTAGTGCGAACTGTTACCTTGACAACGAGCATAAATTTGAAATTGTTTGATCGATAATTTATGAGATATCGATCACTACAGCCATCTACCGAAAAAATAATGGATTTCTTTTTCCCCAACCTAATATAACGTAAATAAACATGTCCTACTTACATCCATAATAAAGAACGCTCGAAGTCAAATTGGTTGTACTATAGCTTCTGTTTATTATTGTCACTAATAATTTTATCACCATATAATTTATAATTTTACATTTGTTTTTATACACTACTGTCTTAGATAACACTTTTCGCGCTTTTAATTTTTATTGTACTTAATATTAAATATTATTACACTGTCACCAATTTCACGCTTTTTTGAATGTTGTTCCGTTACTAAATTTTTTAGAAATATTCTTTCTTAATTTAACAAATTTATCATTACTAGGTACCTTCTTGCGCAGAAGTTAACTTTCACTTTTACACGTAAAATCCGAGTGCTCCAGTTACAAAACGTTGAATTCCTCTCGAACAATATAACCTTATCTCTGCACGGTTAAATCTGATAAGTGAACTACATGATCTTGCTAATAACGCTTATAATTTCTGCACTATCAGCAGCCATTTAATTTCACCGAATTAAAGCATTTTCAATCTAAATATTATTTTCTAATTTCGTGTTTTAATATCTGCGAAATTGCTTTTTCATTTAACAAACAAATATATCTGCACTGATATCTCATATAAAATATATATATATTAAAAAATTTTCCTTTAGTCAATGATTTATGACAATGCTGTATTTTAATCTCTATATCACGAATTCAATTTAAGAAATTTAAATTTCTTCGTGTTGCATTTTGATTTTAATACTACAATTTTCATAAACGTATATTGTATATGTCTAGACAGAAATGCGGTTATCGATTACCATAATTATTCACACGTTTCACATTTCACGACTCCAACAGGTATGAAATATTTCAAAAATAAACCGTCTCTTGACAGTTCGTTAGCTTTTAATTGTTCCGAATGAATGGTTTTAAATTCATTAAAACGAACACGTTTGACCGAGTTCACATCGATAATGCCAACTTCAAATTTACCAACACTGTAGACGACGTGTTTATACTATCTGAAAAGTCACGAATTTATCCGGTCTAAGGTATTCGCGAAACTTGCGACTCCAACAGGCGACTGCAACTGTTTACCCTACTGTTCATAATCAGCTTCATTCGAACGTCGTTAATCAGCAAACGCTTCTGCCCAATTGGCCTTAATCGAATTGTCGTTAATTGCAAGCTAGTACACATTAAGGCTTGATCAAATGACTACAATTGCACGTCGAGTAAACGTGTTACAAGAGATCGTAATCTAGAAGTATTTCGTTCTGTTCGTTGCTCGAATTATCGTTGCAACTGACACAGTGGGTAAGAAAGCTTTCTAACTTGATATTAAGCTACGATTGTTTCACCACAGATGGCTCGTGTGTATAGTTTTATATATAACTAAAAATATCGTCGCGTTTCAAAAATTGCGAGGATCAGATTCTGCGCGAGCAAAAATTAGAGTTACGTTTTGAAAACGATCTTTGGAAAAGAAACGTTTGTCTATTAAATTAAAGGAATATTAAATCTTTGGATTCCATTAGAGACATTATTTCGAATATTACTGCTATTAGAATTTGTAGAAGTTAATTGGAAGTTCATTGTAATAAAAATTTCTAATTTTAAATTTGGCACTAGATACTTTAAGAAAATTCCTAATTACTAAATTTTAGAGAAATTCAACAAAATTTTCATTTTCAACTATAAATTATCATTTTCCAGATTACTTTTTATATATAAAAGGTTAATAAAATGTATTTAAAAGAGAACGAAAATATAATTTTCCGGTACCGGGAATCGAACCCGAGCCTCCTGGGTGAGAGCCAGGTATCCTAGCCACTAGACCATACCGGATATTAAAAATCTGAAATACTTCCCAATTTTCAGTCGTTTTTGATTGGGTTTGTTTAAAATTGTTTATTCCGTGTCTTTCTTTTTATCCTTCGTCTTTGACATCTTACAGTGAAGTGCGGGTGAAGTGTTCGTTCTCTACATTCATTCCCAAAAACATCGAGCGAGTTAATGGGAGTCTGTTTTATTTCTTTATAAAGTTACTAACGTTCCATGACTCGCAAATTATACTTCGTTCGAGATGTCGCGGCGCGAGTGAATTATTCGATAAATTCAAATTAATTTTCAACAACCAGTTCAATATTTCCGAAGAAGAAGAATGGATAAGATAGTGTCGACGATAGACTACAGTCTCAATTACGGATCCATTTTCAGGAAAATAAAATCTACAAGAATCATCTAATGGACATTACAGGTTAGAGAAAAAGTTGAAATTTATTGGACAGTGCTAATTTGTAATTTATTAGTTTTTTATTTTTGCATCTAAGCTCATATTAACAATATATTTAATAATATTCAGATTTTCTACAATTTACAATTATTTGTTTCTATAATTCCTTATTATTGGAATATCATATTTTTGTATTACTTTGTTAATGATTTATCTGACATCACGATATTATAAATAATTATTTTCATTTTTATTACAAATATTTATTTCTTATTTAGAGTCGATAAAGAAATCTAGGAAGCTCGTCTATGATAAGATAGAAATCCTCGTTTATATTTACAATCGTTGTAGTAGATGCCTCCATATTCGAACTAGAGTAGAAGAAATGTATAGACAATAGAATAGTCATTTTTTTCATAATTATTAACTTATATTTATTTAGAAAGTGTACTGAAATAAAAGTTTAATTTATTTAAATAGAAATTTAAAGATTCATTAATTAACTATTGCTAATTTTAAAATTTTGGTTCTTCTTTAGTCTTGTATCCAATTCTATCTAGTCTCCCCTGTCTCTTTGTTCTTAAGACCATTTTAGTACAATATCGTCTAATTCTACAGTTTTTGTATTCTCGTTATATATTCTCGTTCTAATAATAACGTTTGGAAAGTTTATATCTTTCGTGTAATTAGAATTTACATTTTTAGTTTGTGTTTATAAACTTGACGACAGTATCGTAAGTATTTTTATTAATTTTCTTAAATTTTCATCACTTTCGATCTCGAATCATTTTGTATTTTGCATGAATAACTAGAGGTATCCATTTTCTGTTTAATTATTATTGTAGTACAATACGCTATTAACTTCTTAATAAATTTTTATGGTTAATGACGTAATATAGGAAAATATAGATTACTAAGTCAGTATAGAAATTGTATGTATGTACTTTGCTGTTTGGTTAATGTAATGTTCAGACATTATAGCAGCTGAACAATGGCAGTTCTAAAACTATTAAATATCCGAAAGTGAAATTCGACATTTAAAATACACAACTCCTTCCAAATTTCGTATTCGACGTGTTTTTGACGAAATTATATTATTTAAGAAAAATTTCATTTAGATAACGAAATACGTTTTGAATAATTTCATTGATTACTTCTGGGATAGTTTTATAGGATAATATTCTTGTTATACCTCTTCCATCAATTTTATATATTTCAGTGAGTAGGATTTGAGAGATAGGGAGAGAAATAAAAACGCATATGTTAATTAAATAAGATATCTGCATTTTACAAAGCAATAAGTTACATATGAATCCTTATATAAGAAACCAAAGAACTGAGTCGCAGCTCGCGTTTTATAATACAAACTGTATAGCCAATGTTATTGGCTACGTATAGCGAAGTGTTAAAAAAGCGTAAAATGCTTTCCATTTCTGAAGAAGTAAGGCTCTGATATTTCGTTTCTCGATGATACGTTGCATGTTCGTACTTTCGGCCGTTGTAGGGGCAACCATTTGGTAAATTGTGCACATGAACGTGTTTTTCATGTCTCGATACCACCGTATCGAGAAGCTCGATATTTTTCCCTTGGAAGACTGGAACAACAATGTAGTCCGTCGACAAAAACTACTGTCGGATAATATAGCACCAAAACGCGTAGTAAAAAGCAGAATACAAATAGCCACGACATCGACACGTTTTTTTTTAGAAATCGGAATTAGCACCACCTACGAACTTGTCATCTTTTCGATTATGTTGAGAAAAACAGCCACGAGTAAAATTAAGCTAACCTATTAGTCATAGAAATCGACGGATTTCACTTGATATTATTCTTCGGTTCTTGTTTAAAAATTTTACTCTAGCATGATAGACCCTTATATAATTAATATATATATATGTATATATATACATATTATATGTATATATAATCAACGATTTGATTTTTCGCCTATAATTTTGATTCGCTATCGTAAAAATTTGATGTGACCGACAGTGGTGACGACGTTGATAGTAAGAAACTAAATCTAGTAATTCTGGACTAGTATGTCCTTTCTCTTCTTTTTCATATTCTTCGTATTCGTTTATCTTTGTTGTTCGCCTCTCAGCCTTGTAGATCAACAAGTATCCGTCGATGATTCGACGTGCGGCAGTTCATCACCAATTTTTTCGGCTATACGTTGTTCAGTAGGTTCCTTATCTTTGTTTTCGTCGGATTCAAGATCCGACAACTGTTCGCATCAATCACTAGAAAGAGAAAAGAACAATCTTTATAATGAGATGCCTATATTTTTGTTATCACAACTTTTTTGCATATTTTGGCGTATTACAATACACAAGTATCCGTAATCTTACTATCCATGGTATCGCATCAATTGATATAATTAATAAATGAAGCAATTAACGAATACCTATCGCTATTTTCGGTTGTCCCTTCCTCGCTGCAGTCCAAGTCAAGTTCCCCTTGAATGGCGCTTTGCAAATCATCGACTCGTTGAAGCGCCAGCCTAAGATCGTCTCTGGCAACTTTGGTCTCCGCTTCAATAGCCTCGAGGGACTTTTCCATTTCGCGTCGCGCACGCGTTGATTCCTGCTCGCGTGCTAACGCCGCGCTAGCTTCTTCCCTCGCTTCGCGTAACGATCTTTGCAATCTTCTCGCAGCGTCTTGGGCGCTCTGCTCCTTTGTCCGAAGCAACGCCGTTTCGGTTTGCAACTTCTCGACGTTCTCCTTCAATCTCGCTATCTGAGTCTGTAACAGAAAGGAGATAGATAAACTTTCGTCCACAGAGATCTTCGGATACCTTTACCGAAAGCTATCCTATTTCACTTACCTCCAAGCGGGCTCTTGTTGTTTGTTCCAACTCGAGTTTACTTTCTAGCTCCTTGGCGCGAAACTCGAGTCGTCGGGTGGCAAGGCTGTTCGCAGTTGGATCGCCAAGTTGTTCAACGGACTCGAGCCGTTGCGTCAGCTCTGAGAGTTGATCCTTTAACGAGGACTTTTCCGCCTCTAGAGCAGCGATCTGCACCTGAGCTTCTTGCAACTGGCCCTGCTCCGCTGACACCTGCTGCACTGCCGCCCGATACTTCTTCAAGACCTGTAGAATTAAAATTAAAATTAAATAGTTGTCATTTGTTGTCTATATGTAGTAGTAAATTATATTGTGTAGGGATGAGATAATAATTATTAAATAGAATATACATTCCATCATAATGTAGCAAGAATGTATTAGCCATATTTAAAAGAGTATGATTTCAACTGCGATGGTGGTGTAATGGTTAGCATAGTTGCCTTCCAAGCAGTTGATCCGGGTTCGATTCCCGGCCATCGCAGGTTTTCTTTTTTCCCTTTTAATAACTGAAACTGTATATCATTTTCGATGCATCCTTTTTATGTTTCGATTCTAGTGACGTAAATCATTTAGAGCCAAAAAGAAAATTGTATTCTATAATTATGTCATAATTTTTTAAAGGTGTCTTTTACTACCTTTCTAGGTATTTTTTAAAAGGGACAAGTAGTCAATACATAAATGAAAGTATTCTGGTAAAAGAATGTAGTGTATGTAAGTGGAATATGAACGTACTTCTGCCAACTCTTCTTCATTTTCTTCCAACTGCGACAGCAGTTCGGTTCGTTCACGATTAGCTACGTTAGCTCGTTCTTCCGCTTCAGAACGTTGTCGTAGAGCTTCCTCCAATGAAGCTTGTGTCTCGTTTAGTTCTTGCTCCAGCGCTTGTTTTGCTTTAACCGCAACTGCTCTAGCACACTCTGCATCCTCTAATTGATTTTTCAATTGTCTTAGAGTTGCTTTACTCGTTGAGTTACCCTTTGATCTCTCAAGCATCGTTTGAGCATCTCTTAACAAAACTTTGGTTCTCTTTAAGTCTCTTTTCAGCCTGTTACATACAAGCAAATCAAACAGATTATTACAAGAGTAACATGAAATATATTATAAGATATATAGCAGAACAAGTATCAAATACTTAACAAAAGCTTATCTACAAAACTAATTAATTAATATTTAAAAGTAATTAATATTAAATTAATATTCGTGAAATAATTTATTCTTTAGAATCAAAATTTGGTATGACACTGTTTTCGCTAAAAGTTCAAATCTCTTTTATAATTAATATTAAATTAATATTCGTGAAATAATTTCTTCCTTAGAATCAAAATTTGGTATGCTTCGTTGAAAGTTTAAAACTCTTTTGTAATAAATATTAAATTAATATTGGCGAAATAATTTCTTCCTTAGAATCAAAATTTGGTATGCTTCGTTCAAAGTTTAAAGCTCTTTTCAAGCTCGTATCATATTAGACATAAAACCGGCATACATGTTTGCATATAATAAGTACCTCTGCGTGGTTTCAGCTTCTGCAGCGCGTTCTGCACGATCCTGTTCTTCGATAGCCACCAAACGGCGTTCCAGTTCGTGCTTCTCGCGCAGCAATATCGTCCTCTCCTCGTGTTCGTTCTCCAGCTGCGATTCCAGAGCTTTCACCTTCTTCAACGCGTTACCACGTACATCTTCCAGCTCCTCGTCCCTTTGTTGCATCTCTTTGCGTATCTCTTTGCGCTGCTGCTCGATGCTCATCTCGAGCCTCAGCTTCGCTTGCTCGAGCAGCTGCACCTGGCCTGCAAGGTCGTCCAACTCCTCCTCCTGGTCCTTCGCTCTCTTCTCCAGTTCGTGCTTCGCTTTCTTCAGCTGTGCTACTTCCTCCTCCGTTTTCCCGCCAAACGTTAGCTCCTCGAGCTCCTGGCTCAGTGTCCGTAGCCTTTCTTCCTTTAATTCAATCTCCAGTCTTGCATCCTGCAACCAAGAACAGCAAATGAGAATTGTTGCAAATTAGAAACTTTTACTTATAATACGTATATTCAATATTCGATACACTCGATGTCTAAGGCATTGATAAAAATTTAATAAAAAATAAAATAAAAATCTTTCGAGTGACCAAAAATACCAAATTAACTTTCGAAAATTTAATAAAAAATAAAATAAAAATCATTCGAGTGACCACAAATACCAAATTAATTTTAAAAAATTTAATAAAAAATAAAATAAGAATCATCCGAGTGGTCACAAATACCAAATTAACTTTCGAAAACTAAATAAAAAAATAAAATAAAATAAAAATCATTCGTGTGACCACGAACATCAAATTAACTTTCGAAAATGTAATAAAAAATAATATACAATAAAAATCATTTGAGCGACCACAAATACCAACTTAAAGAAAAANAAAAAATCAAATAAAAATCATTCGAGTGACCACAAATACCAAATTAACTTTCGAAAATTTAATAAAAATGAAAATAAAATAAAAATCATTCGTGTGACCACGAACATCAAATTAACTTTCGAAAATGTAATAAAAAATAATATACAATAAAAATCATTTGAGCGACCACAAATACCAACTTAAAGAAAAACAAAAAGAAACAAAAGTCGAATGATTAATAAATAATTTTTGCAAGTAGACTTACGCTAAGGTTCTGTTCTATGGTAAACTTCTCGGCAATCGCGATTTCTTTTTCCCTGGCCAATCTTTCACGTTGCGCTTTCTCTTGGCGTAGATCGTTCATCAAATTCTGAGTCTCCGAATCGAACCTAGAAGAACAAGTAGAACGTGAATACCGTGAGCTAGAAAATTCACAGGTGTTCTGGACTGTCATTCATTTATCTCGACTCGTACTTCATGATTTCGCATATTCATCGGGTATCAGTTTATCGACACACGGAAACGAAAGAATCTTCGTTAGTGTCGCGATGTCAATACGTTACGATCCCAATCCTATAAGGGAGTGCGCGCATGCGCGTGTTTTCAACCCACTGAAGGATGCACGCGGATCGATCTTTTTTCTTTTTTTTTTCAATTTCACTAAAGTTTACGGATTCGAAAAAATATTGACGGACCTTTTTTTTTCTTTTAACAGGAAAATTATTTCTGACTGAAATTAAAAGAATTATGTACGTTAAAGCATTGACCCATCAAGCGAAGAATTGCGAAATAAAGGACGACTTAATAATATTATTATTTCAATTATTCGTAGTTCTAGCACTGTAAATATTTTTTTTAATTTACACTATAATTGTTTTCCCAGTAATTTATGAAAATTTTGTACTCTATCGTCCTGTGATATCAAAGTGATTAAGTATAATAAGGTTTGCTTCATTTTGTTTTATGTTGAACTTGCAAACACGATATCTCAAATTCTAATGGACAGATTGACTTCAAATTTGAACTGAATTTTCAGAAGATATGTATTGATTGTTAGAACTACGAATTTTGAGATTCGACGTGATATATATTTTTTTTTAAATTGAAAGGTAAGAAAGGTAGTAGAAAATAGGTATTCGAGTTTCAATGTACTGCCATTTTTTTAAATTTCGAGATTTTTTCTTTTCCATAGGATGGATTATAACGGTATCTTTACTGATCACGATACTTTTTGATTTTTTCAATTTCGACAAGTGGAACAGTCGATATAGCGTCAGCCATCCGAAACCGTTTTTTAAACCTGCATGCGTATATCATTATATAAATCCTGCAATTTTCGTTATTTTATGCAAAAAAAAATTTGTATATATTTTCAAAGCACGAGTAGATAAGATGTCGAAAATTTCGAGTTAAAAAGTTTTCTCGTTTCGTTGGGAAAAATTCTTAAAGATGCCCTGGCTTTTCATCCGGACTTGCAGATCTGCTTTCTTAAATTTTGCGAAAATTTTGATCAGAATAAATTTGAAAAATTCGGGAAAAAGCGTGCCAATTCGATAGGTCGAATGATCTGCTTTTAAATTTCGCGCAACGAAATTAGAACGTCCTAGAATACCGAAAATTCTCCGAAAGCAACTCAATCACGGTAGTTCAGTACCGTTTACGCAAAAGTTTCCAAAAATACCCTCTACATGGTGGCGATGGAATAAATGCGAGTCGTTATTGAAATACCGGATAAAAAAAGACGCGGAAGCATCAAGGAGCACCTACTTGCGCTGTTTCTTTTCTAGAAGATTATTCCTGGCCGTTTGTTCTTCTAGCAGCAGCCTCAGGTCGTGCATTTCGCCGTTTAGTTTTTGCACGCGCCTCTTCCATTGTCCAACGACCTGACGCTGTTCGTCGACCTCGTCATAAGCGTCAGCCAACTGGAAAACCAAAAAAACATTTTTAGTTTAATTTTTTTCCTCACGATTCCAATACAAAAGAAATCGAGAAAAAGAAACTTAAGATCTGTGGCTGTTGACAGTCAAAATTCAATTATTTTGAATTTTACTAATGATTTTCTTGTTAGCTCAATAAATGTAAACTTGATTTTATATTTGGTTTTTGTATAAAAATTTATGTATCATATTTATATACTATATGTTATACGGAATTCTTAGTATTTACGATTTATAGATATATAGAGGTGTAACATAAAAAAATTGGAAATTGTTTATACCAGAATGAGTATGTATCTTTTAAACATAGAGCTTGTGTGAAACAATTGGGATTATGATCTATATTCTCTTCTTAATCTTTTATTTTTCAAGGAAGGTATATGTTTTTTTAAGCATCTGTCAGTCTCTCAGAGAGAGACTCTCTTAAAGATAAGTCAAGAGAGTAGTGACGCAGTTCGCCTAAACCTAAATCTAATGTTTGTATAAATAATCCTTCTAGGAATTTAGATGTAAACGAATAAATTTACTCACAGCCTGTATCCCTTAAATCTGTTCAATAGAAACAAATGGTAACTGCTTTGCGTTAAATTTTTCATAGTTTAATACCTGTATTTGATTTATCTGTATAGCAGTTGCTTCTCCAGTTCCAGACTGATAGAGTCTGATAAAACATTTCTAATAGATCCTTACTTTATGAAGATTAACGCTCTCAACGAGAGGGTTCTTTATTATTGAATTAAAGTAACTTAAACGTAATCAAATTATTGTTAGAGGCACGGTACAGTTCAGACTATATATGTTACATGAGTGGATGGAAAGTTAGCTAGCAGAAGGAATGCGGGTGTGATTGGTCATAGTATAATGGAACCTGATTCCTGACACAATCACGAAGGCAAGGTACACTAATTTTCATTACTGGCTAAGAATGCCACATCTACAAGTCGGTTCGCATAGTGACAACGACGAGATGCATAGAGACTGAATGAGACAGAGTGATAAGAAGAGATACAAAACATTCTGCCTTTTTGTTGAAAGGGCATCCCAAATGGGCTCACATAAAAATCATATGCCATATAGAAAGATACACGACATTGGGAATTATTTTCCTTTCTGTATAAAGCTTGATCAATTATCTTCTCAGAAAAATAAGGAAAGAAAAATTAAATCAGTCTACCGAGAAGTTTCTATTTGATTTTGAATATATTATACTTTTCCAATTAACATGGATTGCAAAGGGCTAAGGTACATTCCATGTTTAACACAATGAATTGAATGCACTTATCATTAACTATCAAGATAAAATCCTTATTCTAGTACTATGCCAGTCTATGCCATCAGGAATCTGAAAGTGAAGACTTTGGAAGCATTAAAATCGAAATTTCATTCTGATTTGCTAGACATTTTACCAGCACTTAATAGCTAATCCTTTGTCACTGCTTTGTGTTGGTTGGAAATCACAATTCAAAGCAAGATTACAAAGTTTGGGTTGTAAAAGAGAATAATTTTCTTGAATATGAAATAATTTATTGAAGATAATGAAACTAAAAAAGGTCGCCTGTTGATCTGTGGTCTCTGTCAGCCCTGAAGCCATTGTTGCACAGCCTACGCCGATTTGCAACAGTTTGAATACAGCAATACAGGAAACGCTGAAGTGAAACAGTCTTATTAATCAACTTGAACAAACTTATATTACATAAAGGAATGTCATCCACTATATGAAAAAGAAACTTCAAGTTGTTACTTCACTCTAGTAAGAAGACTTGCGATACAATAAATACTGAAGTGAAACAATCCTATTGCTCGACTTGAACAAACTCATATTACATAAAGGAATATCATCTGCTACATAGAAAAGAAGCTTCAAGTTGTTACTTCACAAGACCTGCACATATACAAAGAGTTAATAACATACTGATTGAGTGACCAGTTACATCAAAAACCTGGATTCAGGTATCCATCTACTCACCTTCTTCTCCAATTGCTTCTTAAGCCCGATCAGCTGATCCAGGTCATCCTCGTGCTGCTGTGCCATCTTCCTCTTCGTGATCTCTAGCTCTCTGACAGCATGCTCGTATCTCTGCTTGTAAACACCACCATCCTCGCCATCTTCAGCATCAGAAGCCACGCCGTTCAGATCTGCAGCCCTTGCATACAAAAGCTCCATCTCCAGACGCTCGGTTGTTTGCTGGAGATTCTTGTGTGCCTCGGTCACATCCTGCAGTTCACGCTCGAGTCGTAGGCGTTCGGACGTCTCGGCGTCGATTCTCTCTGCTGCCAGCGTCGACGTCGAGTGCTCCTCTGCGAAATCGGCGGTCATCTCGCTCATCTGGAATGAAAAGCAACACGGGAAATTATTTATCATTCATTTGTGCGAGTAAATGAGATACTATTTGTTTGGTGTGATGGATTGGGGAATGGAGAATATTTGGCAACTTGGTGATATTTTATGTGAAAGAATAGGGATGAGGAAATTATGGTGGTTAATAGAAGGTAGATCTAGGTGCATTGGACTTTTTTTGCAATGGTATCCAATTATAACATAAATGTAAGTATGTAATATTGGAGAATATAATAGAGAATATTTGGCAGCTTGGTGATCTTCCATGTGGAAGAATAGGGATGAGGAAATTATGGTGGTTAGTAGAAGGTAGATCTGGGTGTATTGGGTTCCTTTTGCAATGGTATCCAATTATAATATAAATGTAAGTTTGCAATATTGGAGAATATAATAGAGAATATTTGGCAGCTTGGTGATCTTTCATGTGGAAGAATAGGGATAAGGAAATTATGGTGGTTAATAGAAGGTAGATTTGGGTGTATTGGGTTCCTTTTGCAATGGTATCCAATTATAATATAAATGTAAGTTTGCAATATTGGAGAATATAATAGAGAATATTTGGCAGCTTTGTGATCTTTCATGTGGAAGAATAGGGGTGAGAAAATCATGGTGGTTAGTAAAAAGTAGATCTGGCTGTATTGGATTCCTTTTGCAATGATATCCAATTATAATATAAATGTAAGTATGTAATATTGGAGATTATAATAGGGAATATTTGGCAGCTTGGTGATCTTCCATGTGGAAGAATAGGGATGAGGAAATCATGGTGGTTAGTAGAAGGTAGAGGATCTAGGTGCATTGGACTCCTTTGGTAACGATATACAATTATAATATGAATATTTATGTAATAATTATAATTTATAAAATAAGTATATAATATTATAATATATTAGAATAATGTGAGTCTGAATTAATTGTAGGTGAGCTATAGTGGGTCAGAGTTAGAATTATTATTAGCTAAATACGTGTTTTCTATTTCTCAGACTTAGGTGTTTTAAATGATTTATAAAATTCCTGTTTTTCAAATTATTTAGAAAGTATTCATATAAATTCTCAATGAAATAAATTTTTCGACATTTACTGTAATTATTTTATATTGACAAATAATCATATAAATTCTCAATGAAATAAATTTTTCGACATTTGCTATAATTATTTCTTATTTGGTCTTAATAAAAATAGTTAGTTTCTTAATAGTGAAATAGCACAGTCAACTATTATACCACTAATGCTTCTCACTAACACTATTACAACTTTCAGAAAGAAATTTTCAATTAAGAACTGTACTTTATTTTTCCAAACAAACAATCCTCTAATTCATAAATTAAATTTTTTTAAATTAAATCTTGAGAATTATTTTATCTCATCGTGTTCGATCTCAAACAAGAACAGATAGTTCCCTATCTATATAACACATTAATTTCCCAACCTGATTGGCAAAAAAAATAAAATTAAAAAAAAAATTAAATCTTGAGATTAATTATTGAATTAAATCTTAAATTAAATCTTGAGAATTATTTTATCTCATCGTGTTCAATCTCAAACATGAACAGATAGTTCCCTATCTATATAACAAATTAATTCACCATCCTGATTAGCAAAAAAATAAAATAAAAAAAAAAATCCAAGATTAAACACTTACTCCGTAATTAATAAATTTCGTATCCTCGTTAAAGACAACACTATATTCAGTTCTGAAACACTATAACTACACATACCTCGGAAATTCGTACTTTCAGCACGCATTACATAACAAATGAAAAACAGAAACGGACTCTGAAGCTAACATAATTCTGCATAATAATAGCAACAAGAATAACGTTGCTGCGAGGAAAGAAGAAAAGGCGGTCTCGGAAGTTTATCCGCTTCCTTAAGTCGAATTTCCAACTCGTTCTCATTCACAACTCGCGCATAACCGATCGAGAGTGCTCGCTTTCCTGAATACTCTCCCTGGCATAGTGTGTGCCGTACATTGTATACACGTTCGCGTCTGTTTTCCTTGTATCAAACAGACGCGGAGCGAACGGGAGCACTTAGGCGCTGAAAAAACACTGCTAGATCGATTTTCAGCAAAGTATCGTTAGAACTCGACCACCCAATGCGGTCCATCTATTATGCCCAGCTTGTTTTCTCGTAAGATTAGCTTCTGATACTATATTTAATACCCTGGGCTCGGAAAATACGTCTCTAAATGTCGTGTTCGTTTTAGAACGCAGGATGAAGTTGTAAATTCTGACATTTTCAGCCAGCAGTCGCGACGTTTCGTGGATAAATCCGAGATATCGACGTGTCATTTTGCGTAGGATGGTGATCGTGGTGAATAAATTGAAGGATAAACGCGCTGTTTCGATGGTAATTCTATGGCGTCGAGTATGTGTTTATGTGTAATAAAATATATGAAATATAGTGGTAAGAAAAATAATAAATGTGGTGTATAGATGACGGAAATTACCGTGTTTGATACAGGTAGATTGTTTTATGTAATAGAAAATAGATATATTTTTTTGTTTCATCGTGGAGAAGCGAGAGTTTCTTTAGAATCGAGGAATTTTTAACTGCGAGCAGTTTGATGTTTTATAAGAAAAAGTTTCTTATATATAATATGATAATGGCTATAAAATAGCTGTTTATGTAATTTTCACGAATTTAATACGATAATAGATGTCAACGATTTAATACGATAATAGTAATCAAATCTGGACAACGGAACGCGAAGAAAATCAAAACCCAATCAATGAAATATAAAAAATCAAATTCGGACCAAGTGAAGGCCAAAAAATCAAATCCGGATCTACTAAATACCAAAAAATCAAATCCCGACCAACGGAACTCCAAAAAATCAAATATGGATCAAAGAAACGCGAAAAAATCAAATTCGGACCAACGGAACACCAAAAAATCAAATCCGGACGAAGGAAACACCAAAAAATCAAATCTGGACGAAGGGAACGACAAAAATTCAAATCCGAATCAACGAAACACTAAAAAATTAAATCCGGGTGAAGGAAACACCAAAAAATCAAATCCGGACGAAGGGAATACCAAAAATTCAAATTCGAATGAAGGAAATACCAAAAATTCAAATCCGGACCAGCGAAACGCTATAAAAAATTAAATCCGGTCTAAGGGAACGCGAAAAAATCAAATCGGAACAAGGGGAACGTCAAAAATTCAAATCCCGACGAAGGAAACGCCAAAAATTCAAATCCGGACCAGCGAAACGCTAAAAACTTAAATCCGGACCAACGGAATACCAAAAAATCAAATCCGTTCTAAGGAAACGCTAAAAAATTAAATCGGGACCAACGAAATACCGAAAAATAAAATCCGGACCAACGGAATACCAAAAAATCAAAACCAGACCAACGGAAGTATAAAAAATTAAATCCGGACGAAGGAAACACCAAACAATCAAATCCGGACGAAGGGAATACCAAAAATTCAAATCCGAACGAAAAGAATACCAAAAATTCAAATCCGGAGCAACGAAACGCTAAAAACTTAAATCCAGTTCAATGAAACGCGAAAAAATCAAATCCGTACCAAAAGAACACCAAAAAATCAAATCTAGACCAACGAAACGCGAAAAAATCAAATTTGTTCCAAAGGAACACCAAGAAGGCGTTCAAAACCATTCATTCGAATCCACTCGCATTATACCTCTTGCCCGACACTATCGGAGATGGTCCTGTCCTCAGAAGCTCTGGACAGAGACCTCCTGGAGCAACTCTTGCCGACGCTGTTGGACCTGCTGTAATACTGATACCCTCGGATCATGATATTCGTCGCACTCTGGCTCCTGCCAATCGCTCTTCTATTACTGCCTCGAGTCATCTGCAGACTCAACTCATCCTCCGAATCATCTCTATGTCCCAAATTCCGCCATTCGTCCATAATATGATCTGTCCTTCTGAGGAACTGCGAGATCTTCGAGGACAAATACGAAGAGGCTGTAGCTGGCTCCATGTGAGAAGCCGTTGGTCTGAAAGACTGTCTCACCCTTTGCTTCTCGCAACCCAGAACAAAATTCAGACTAGCATCGAACACCACCGGTGCTTGTTCCTTCACAGCCAAAGCATCTTCCGTTCCATCGAAACTCATACTCTCCAAAGGAAACATCCTTCTAGGCGGAGTGGCGAAACTCGAATCCAAACTCGTGCGAGGTCTCGAGGAGAGAACAGAGATGGATCTAGATCTACAGGAGAGACTGGAAGAGAGACTGCAAGGCGAAGGACTCCTGGTGAGACATAGCAACTTGCTGTTAGGTCTTCTGAACGGTGGTAACGGCGGTCTCTTAGTGACCACGATCGGCGAGGACCTCTGAGAAGAAGATTCCATCATCAACGACTCTTCGAAGGATTGCAAGCTTTCACTGGAGTAACCAGTCGGTACTGACGGCATCCTGGTAGATTTTCTTTTCTTATCCTCTTCTAAACATCGTCTTCTGAGACACTCGCAGGACACTGGTGGCTCGAATGCACATTCTCAAGGGTGAATAATTCTTGAAGGGTTGTTCAGATTCGTTGGCACATTCTCGTGGTTGAATGATAAGTCTCGGAAGGGTGTTTAAATTCGCTTGGACATTCTCGTGACTGAATGATAACTCTTGGAAGGCTGTTCAAATTCGCTGGGACATTCTCAAGGCTGAATAACTCTCAGAAAGGTGTTCAAATTCACTGGGAGATTCTAGTGGAGGAATGATAACTCTCAGAAGGTTGTTCAAATTCGAGAGATATTGTTGTGGATGAATGATAACTCTCAGGAGGTTATTCAAATTCGCTGGGACATTCTCTTGGATGAATGATAACTCTCAGAACGTTGTTCAAATTCGTTGGGACATACTCAAAGCTGAATAATTCTTGGAGAGGTGTTTAAATTCGCTGGGATATTCTCTTGGATGAATGATAACTCTCAGAAGGTTGTTCAAATTCGCTGGGACATTCTCTTGGATGAATGATAACTCTCAGAAGGTTGTTCAAATTCGCTGGGACATTCTCAAGGCTGAATAATAACTCTCGGACGATCTCAGAAGGGTGTTCAAATTCTCTGAGACATTCTCGCGACTGAATGATAACTCTCAGAAGCTGTTAAAATTCACTGGGACATTCCTGCGACCGAATGATAACTCTCGGCCGAAACAGAGGGTTATTTAGCAAGAAGAGAACTCTCGGACGATCTCAGAAGGTTATTCAAACTCACTGAGACATTCTCGCGACTGAACGCTAACTCTCAGGAGCTGTTAAAATTCACTGAGACATTCTTGCGACCGAACGATAACTCTCGGTCGAAGCAGAGGGTTATTTAGCAAGAAGAGAACTCTTAGACGATCTGAGAAGGTTGTTCAAACGCACTAAGACATTCACGGGACCGAACGATAACTCCCGGCGGAAACAGAGGGTTGTCCAAGGCTCGAATCACAACTCTCGAGGTCGGAAATAACGGAGGACGTTCAGCGAGAAGAGCGATAATAGGTGGTGATCGAGAGGGTGGAAGGATGGAATCTCATGATCGGTAGGATCGTCGGGCGACGATCATCTAATTTGGCAACGTCGTGGACGCCCGCGTCGAGAGGGAGTCGCGGTGCAACTGGCTGCCACTCTTTGCTGGGTCAGCCGACGCAGGGCCGGTGGTGGTCACCTCCGAGTTATTCTAAGGGAAACGGGGATGGAGGTGATAGACGAGGAGTGCGAGAGGGAGCCTGGCGAGCTTGGACCATCGCCAGATCTTCGTCGCGTTACACGCCGAGGAGCAAAAAGAGAGACGCGGACCGAGGAAGCAGAAAATCCTTCGGCTGAAATAGGCGAACGGGGATTCCGAAAGGTCGAGGCGAGCGAGACGCGAGGAACCGGTTAGAAATCGCGCGGAACAATACCGGGGGGCACCGGTGGGTACAGTGGCCAGGGGTACAGGTGGCAATGCCAAGGTCGTGAGAGGAATTTTCAGAGGAGGATCCGCCGCTACCGGCGGAATCTCGGTCACTGGAACTTTTATCAAGAGTAAGCAACGATGGCGATGCTTCGTTGATCAGATCCGTAACGAGATAAACGGCCCCCGGCACGCTTCGCATCGCGCAGTTAACCTAATTGCGAGACACGGGGAGAGCTGGTGCTTGGATAAACGATATGGTGGTTCCGATGAGGTTTCCGATGGAGAATAGACGTCGAGTGTCGATTGTTTGGCAGATTACAGCGATAAAAGATGAAATTGACTGGGCAGGAGGAAGTAGGTAAATGATTTAACGCATTGACTGCCACGCTGAAATCATATGTTTCGCCCAGGACGCCACGGAATTATTTTCATTATTCAAAGCATATAATGGGAAAATAATAACGAATCGATGTTAGAAGGCAATATTTTTATCAAATGGTGCGTTTCTCTTACTGGTGGTCACGGGTGACCACCGTGGCGCCTTAGTAACGGTTCGACAAAGATTACGGCACGAATTGCAAAAAAGAAGAAGGGCGAGCGTACCTGGAACGAAAATTTTGCAGGGAATGTTAGGAAAAAATTCCAAACTATTTGGGTGAAAAATTGCTAAAAATAAAACCAAGAAGGTGAACACTTATTGTCCGGATTGTATTGGTGCGCTGTATTTATGTTTGGAGTGCTTTAACAAAGTGCACCGTTAGATGCAAGATTTATTCTAACATTTTGTTATTCTTTATTGTTCTGATAAAAAATTTTAATCGTTCGATAGGGCACATTTTATTTCAATGTATCTTCTATACA
>NIJG01000293.1:68335-85765 GCA_002201625.1 Euglossa dilemma | reverse complement strand
ATCGGGAGAATTATTAGAGAAGAAACCAGTCGGTGGTAAAATTAATTGGTATAATAGCATACGCGTAAAAGCAATACGGTGTTTCATTAGAATTAATTGAGATGGCGCTAGCTGTATCGGTATGTACTAGAACCCGCGGGAAAAAGAATAGAATAGAAAAATGAACGACGGATAAAAGGAACGGGGATTTATCCCTGACACGATTTTCACGATTACATACCACGCGAAGTTACATTATGGTAAAAAGTACTCTCTCTAAGGAGCAATTAAACAATAAAATGCCACGCTGCTACGAAAACACACGACGTTGTCCGAACGATGATTCTAACCTCACTTTCGTAACAGCTTTATAATTATTCAACACGAATCGTTCTGTCTCCTCTCGCAGAACCGGTGAATCAACGTAATCGAAATTCCAATTATCTTCAGGGTTATTCTAGCGATAATTCTCTTTGGTAACCCGTTTCACACGGTGAGAGGTTATGTTTCACGCATTCCAAGCAAATTTATCGATGCGAATATAAAATATATAATAGATAATCCGTTGTTTCATCCAATCCGAATTATCTAAGTAGTAATATTATTTATTACGAAACGAAAGCGTGAGTCTAAATTACGAAAAATATATTTTTTCCTTTCGAATAGGAAATATATAATAAATAAATAATCCATTGTTTCATCCGATCCGAATTATCTAAGTAGTAATATTATTTCTTACGATCTGAATTATCTAAATAATAATATTTCTTCCGAAACGAAAGCGTAAGTCCAAATTACGAAAAATATATTTTTTCCTTTCGAATAGAAAATATATAATAGATAATCAATTATTTCATCCGATCCAAACTATCTAAATAAAAATATTATTTCTTCCAAAATAAAAAGATAGGTGTAAATTACGAAAAATATATTTTTTCCTTTCGAATAGAAAATATATAATAAATAAATAATCTATTCTTTGATCTGATCCAAACTATCTAAATAAAAATATTATTTCTTCCAAAATAAAAAGATAGGTGTAAATTACGAAAAATATATTTTTTCCTTTCGAATAGAAAATATATAATAAATAAATAATCTATTCTTTGATCTGATCCAAACTATCTAAATAAAAATATTATTTCTTCCAAAATAAAAAGATAGGTGTAAATTACGAAAAATATATTTTTTCCTTTCGAATAGAAAATATATAATAAATAAATAATCTATTCTTTGATCTGATCCAAACTATCTAAATAAAAATATTATTTCTTCCAAAATAAAAAGATAGGTGTAAATTACGAAAAATATATTTTTTCCTTTCGAATAGAAAATATATAATAAATAAATAATCTATTCTTTGATCTGATCCAAACTATCTAAATAAAAATATTATTTCTTCCAAAATAAAAAGATAGGTGTAAATTACGAAAAATATATTTTTTCCTTTCGAATAGAAAATATATAATAAATAAATAATCTATTCTTTGATCTGATCCAAACTATCTAAATAAAAATATTATTTCTTCCAAAATAAAAAGATAGGTGTAAATTACGAAAAATATATTTTTTCCTTTCGAATAGAAAATATATAATAAATAAATAATCTATTCTTTGATCTGATCCAAACTATCTAAATAAAAATATTATTTCTTCCAAAATAAAAAGATAGGTGTAAATTACGAAAAATATATTTTTTCCTTTCGAATAGAAAATATATAATAAATAAATAATCTATTCTTTGATCTGATCCAAACTATCTAAATAAAAATATTATTTCTTCCAAAATAAAAAGATAGGTGTAAATTACGAAAAATATATTTTTTCCTTTCGAATAGAAAATATATAATAAATAAATAATCTATTCTTTGATCTGATCCAAACTATCTAAATAAAAATATTATTTCTTCCAAAATAAAAAGATAGGTGTAAATTACGAAAAATATATTTTTTCCTTTCGAATAGAAAATATATAATAAATAAATAATCTATTCTTTGATCTGATCCAAACTATCTAAATAAAAATATTATTTCTTCCAAAATAAAAAGATAGGTGTAAATTACGAAAAATATATTTTTTCCTTTCGAATAGAAAATATATAATAAATAAATAATCTATTCTTTGATCTGATCCAAACTATCTAAATAAAAATATTATTTCTTCCAAAATAAAAAGATAGGTGTAAATTACGAAAAATATATTTTTTCCTTTCGAATAGAAAATATATAATAAATAAATAATCTATTCTTTGATCTGATCCAAACTATCTAAATAAAAATATTATTTCTTCCAAAATAAAAAGATAGGTGTAAATTACGAAAAATATATTTTTTCCTTTCGAATAGAAAATATATAATAAATAAATAATCTATTCTTTGATCTGATCCAAACTATCTAAATAAAAATATTATTTCTTCCAAAATAAAAAGATAGGTGTAAATTACGAAAAATATATTTTTTCCTTTCGAATAGAAAATATATAATAAATAAATAATCTATTCTTTGATCTGATCCAAACTATCTAAATAAAAATATTATTTCTTCCAAAATAAAAAGATAGGTGTAAATTACGAAAAATATATTTTTTCCTTTCGAATAGAAAATATATAATAAATAAATAATCTATTCTTTGATCTGATCCAAACTATCTAAATAAAAATATTATTTCTTCCAAAATAAAAAGATAGGTGTAAATTACGAAAAATATATTTTTTCCTTTCGAATAGAAAATATATAATAAATAAATAATCTATTCTTTGATCTGATCCAAACTATCTAAATAAAAATATTATTTCTTCCAAAATAAAAAGATAGGTGTAAATTACGAAAAATATATTTTTTCCTTTCGAATAGAAAATATATAATAAATAAATAATCTATTCTTTGATCTGATCCAAACTATCTAAATAAAAATATTATTTCTTCCAAAATAAAAAGATAGGTGTAAATTACGAAAAATATATTTTTTCCTTTCGAATAGAAAATATATAATAAATAAATAATCTATTCTTTGATCTGATCCAAACTATCTAAATAAAAATATTATTTCTTCCAAAATAAAAAGATAGGTGTAAATTACGAAAAATATATTTTTTCCTTTCGAATAGAAAATATATAATAAATAAATAATCTATTCTTTGATCTGATCCAAACTATCTAAATAAAAATATTATTTCTTCCAAAATAAAAAGATAGGTGTAAATTACGAAAAATATATTTTTTCCTTTCGAATAGAAAATATATAATAAATAAATAATCTATTCTTTGATCTGATCCAAACTATCTAAATAAAAATATTATTTCTTCCAAAATAAAAAGATAGGTGTAAATTACGAAAAATATATTTTTTCCTTTCGAATAGAAAATATATAATAAATAAATAATCTATTCTTTGATCTGATCCAAACTATCTAAATAAAAATATTATTTCTTCCAAAATAAAAAGATAGGTGTAAATTACGAAAAATATATTTTTTCCTTTCGAATAGAAAATATATAATAAATAAATAATCTATTCTTTGATCTGATCCAAACTATCTAAATAAAAATATTATTTCTTCCAAAATAAAAAGATAGGTGTAAATTACGAAAAATATATTTTTTCCTTTCGAATAGAAAATATATAATAAATAAATAATCTATTCTTTGATCTGATCCAAACTATCTAAATAAAAATATTATTTCTTCCAAAATAAAAAGATAGGTGTAAATTACGAAAAATATATTTTTTCCTTTCGAATAGAAAATATATAATAAATAAATAATCTATTCTTTGATCTGATCCAAACTATCTAAATAAAAATATTATTTCTTCCAAAATAAAAAGATAGGTGTAAATTACGAAAAATATATTTTTTCCTTTCGAATAGAAAATATATAATAAATAAATAATCTATTCTTTGATCTGATCCAAACTATCTAAATAAAAATATTATTTCTTCCAAAATAAAAAGATAGGTGTAAATTACGAAAAATATATTTTTTCCTTTCGAATAGAAAATATATAATAAATAAATAATCTATTCTTTGATCTGATCCAAACTATCTAAATAAAAATATTATTTCTTCCAAAATAAAAAGATAGGTGTAAATTACGAAAAATATATTTTTTCCTTTCGAATAGAAAATATATAATAAATAAATAATCTATTCTTTGATCTGATCCAAACTATCTAAATAAAAATATTATTTCTTCCAAAATAAAAAGATAGGTGTAAATTACGAAAAATATATTTTTTCCTTTCGAATAGAAAATATATAATAAATAAATAATCTATTCTTTGATCTGATCCAAACTATCTAAATAAAAATATTATTTCTTCCAAAATAAAAAGATAGGTGTAAATTACGAAAAATATATTTTTTCCTTTCGAATAGAAAATATATAATAAATAAATAATCTATTCTTTGATCTGATCCAAACTATCTAAATAAAAATATTATTTCTTCCAAAATAAAAAGATAGGTGTAAATTACGAAAAATATATTTTTTCCTTTCGAATAGAAAATATATAATAAATAAATAATCTATTCTTTGATCTGATCCAAACTATCTAAATAAAAATATTATTTCTTCCAAAATAAAAAGATAGGTGTAAATTACGAAAAATATATTTTTTCCTTTCGAATAGAAAATATATAATAAATAAATAATCTATTCTTTGATCTGATCCAAACTATCTAAATAAAAATATTATTTCTTCCAAAATAAAAAGATAGGTGTAAATTACGAAAAATATATTTTTTCCTTTCGAATAGAAAATATATAATAAATAAATAATCTATTCTTTGATCTGATCCAAACTATCTAAATAAAAATATTATTTCTTCCAAAATAAAAAGATAGGTGTAAATTACGAAAAATATATTTTTTCNATTTTTAAATTTTATAAATTAAGATACGAAAGTAAAAGATAAACGAAATTTATCTAGTCTTGGGGAAAATATTTAGAGATAAAAGAGAGTCGATTAGTATTATTATATTTATAAGGAGAAATAGAAGCTTGTAACGTTTTGTAAAAATGATAGAATTAATAAGGATTAACAATTAATCAACGTTACAAAGGAAAAATTTACTACTTGATGTGTGATTCGATATATCGAAATTATTTTCTCGATAATGGTTAGAAATTTGTACAAGCTGATAATTTATAGGGGAAAATTGAAGAAAATATTAAATATGTAAAAAATTGAAATAAATCTAACAAAATGTATGTTATCTAAATACCATCTAAACGTATACGTTATTCGGACATAAAGTAACATCTATCTATTTATCTTTGAAAGTAGTATATAGGGTAATTCTATTAATTAAGTGGAACTGTAATTCTGAAACGAAGAAAGAAAATGAATAGCAAAAGAAATTTTTGCCCTATCATAGAACGCGGAATAATTAAAATACCTAATTTCGAACAATTAAGACATCATCAATCTCTTTAGAAATACATTAATATAAAAACAACGAGATTATGCTTCTTCTGAAATGAAACCACATAACGTTTTTCTATACTTCGATTTCTCTACTCGTCCTGGATATGAAAGGATGTAGATCATAAAAAAATTGTATTTTATTTTCCCAAGAATTATACATATTTTTCTTCTTTTCTTTTATTTCCCTAAGGTCATTGAAAACAGAGCTATAAAACCTAATTTTAAATACCCTAAATACCCTAGATACCTCAAATGTTCTAAAAAATTCCAAATTCACTATTTTCACAAATAGAAAAAATTGTATAGTTGCATTTTGCTTTCCCAAGAATTATTTATATTTTTTTTGTTTTATTTTATTTTTCTAGGGTTATTGAAAACAGAGCTATAGAATCTAATATTAAATACCCTAAATACCCTAGATACCTCAGGTGTTCTAAAAAAAATTCCAAATTCACTGATAATCTCATATTTTCATAAATAGAAAAAATTGTATCGTTGCATTTTGCTTTCCCAAGAATTATTTATATTTTTCTTCTTTTCTTTTATTTCCCTAAGTTCATTGAAAACAGAGCTATAGGACCTAACATTAAATACCCTAAATATCCTAGATACCTCAAATATTCTAAAAAATTCCAAATTCACTGATAATCTTATATTTCCACAAATAGAAAAAATTGTATGGTTGCATTTTGCTTTCCCAAGAATTATTTATATTTTTTTTGTTTTATTTTATTTTTCTGGGGATATTGAAAACAGAGCTATAGGATCTAACTTTAAATATCCTAAATACCCTAGATACCTCAGGTGTTCTAAAAAATTCCAAATTCACTGATAATCTCATATTTTTATGAATATAAAAAATTGTATCGTTGCATTTTGTTTTCCCAAGAATTATTTATATTTTTCTTGTTTTATTTTATTTTTCTAGGATTATTGAAAACAGAGTTATAAAATCTAAACACCAAAAACACCCTAGATACCATTTTCTCCCAAAATTCCCTATTCCTGTCTAAAAATTCCCCTGAAAATACTTCCTTCTCCGAAGACTACCTATATTTTTCTCTGAAAAATTCCAAATTCATCGTCAATCACCAGCAGGCATCGTTATCCCGCGAATCGAGTTACCATCGCTAAGAAATGAAATTAGCGATCGTTCTCGCGCAGCATCTAACGCATTTAGAAGGTCAACGATTACTCGACGGACCTGTCGCTCGTCATTTTAACATCCGCAACCTTTCCACTGCTCTTTTCCTACAATCTCCTGTACCTTCTGTGTCTCTCCTTTGCAGCTGTCGATGCTGCTAGCTCCGCTGGAAGTGGACACGCTGCCTCTGACCACCGCCGTTGGCTTCTTCTCCGTTTCCAGCCTGTTCACGATCGTCGCATCATCGTCGAACACACCTATCTGCCTTATATCGTTCTGCTCGAAAAACCGTTCCTTCCCGAAATCTCGACTCTCACTTTGCACCACGCCTTCCTTCCACTCCACCTCGTTCTCGTTGCTCATATGACCACTATCCTCCGAGCAATTCCCATCGGAAGCGTACCCGTTGTAATCCTGCATGCTCTTCACCTCCACGCTCTTCTTCAACGGATCAGCCGGAGACCTAGCCTTGATCCATGGATCCTTCACCTCCTTCGAAGCCTCCGCGTTCTTACAATTGAAGAAATTCACCAGATGCTCGATCTCCTTAGTCCTCTTCCCCACGGACTGCTTACTCTTCGTCTCCTGCCTCGTCTCATTGTTCCTCTGACAAGTACTCTTCAACATCTCAGCATTAGAAGCTGGAACCACTACGTAATCCATCTTTTTCTCGGTTAATCTACTATCTTCTTTGATCGCAGATCCGTTTGCTTGTTTCTCCCAGTTCTTTCTCAGTTCCTTGATAGTAGACGTCTCTTTCTTCTTTTTAGATTCTTCGATGATCTCCTGTCTATCTATCTTCTCGCTATCTAACCGAATCCTAGATCCTTTCACAGGATTTATAATATTCTTAGGTTCCAGTTTGGAAGTATCTATCTTCTCGGTTTTCTTCCTAGGATTTCCATCTTCTTCCAAACTCTCCAGACTCTCCTCGATCCTGATCACAGTCGCAGTGTACCGATCAGGCTCGAGGAGTTTGCTACTGGATTCTTTGCTTTGTTTCACATCGATCTCCCGTACCTCGTAGAGGGAAGCTTCTGTACGAGGAGGAGCAGCGTCCACGCAGTCGGCAGACTCGACGACGTTGGTTTTGGCTTGCTCGTCGTCGTCGACATCATCGTCCAGCTGTGCCATTAGCCTGGCCACGCGTTCCTCGAGGTTGCTGGTGTAAGCTGGCTGACGATTATCGAAAGCTTCGCGACAGTTTTCGTAGATCCGTTCGTCCATCGACCGGTCGAGGTCGAGATGATCGAACGGCACCGGCTGCATCGTCGGCTCCACGGCTCGATCTACCTGGGATAGATCGGCCAGAGATCGACCCACGCGGATGTTGCGATGCGCCAGAAGCGGGATCTTGCTGGGCCTCCTGCCGGCAGGCTCGTTCCTCGAGACCGCTTGCACGTTCCACAGGCTCGTCGACCTGTTTATCTGCTTCCGGCGCGGCATCTCCTTCCTTTCCGGTTTGCTAGCTTCGTAAGTGAACGAGTTATTCATCCTGAACGACTCCTCGGACCCCCGGATGTCCACGGACACGCAGCCCAGGCTCACCGATCGGTCCAAGCTCGCTTTCTTCCGTAAAGCTTCCGGTTTTTTCGGAAGCTTCGCAGGAGCGTAGGATAAACCTTTTTTTAGAAGAGTACGATCCTCCAGGATGGTACAGGAGGACGAGGAGCTGATGGATTTGGTCAACTGTCTCTTCTCGGTTCGCATGATCGTGGATGGGCATCTGTTGGTATCCACGCGACGAGATTTGCTCGGACAGGAAGTGCGAGGAGTAGTCTTGGTTGGCTCGGCGGAAAAAGTTGTACGAGAAGTGGCATGATCGTTAGAGACGAGCTTGGATGTTGTTCTAGGAGGTGTCGTGGTTTTTCCTGCTTTCAGAGACTTGCCAGTGGATCTGGTTTGATCCGAAGTGGTCTGTTTCCTTGGGATCGACAGGGGTGATGGTTTAGACACGTTCGGGCTGCTCCTGGCTTTCACCAGGCGCGGGCCCGTCGTCCCTGGCCATCTGCTCCCGTTCTCCAACATCTCAAAAATCGAAGCGAAGTATTTTTTGGTTAAACTGACCGAGGTGAGGTGGTCCAATCCAATCCAAGCGAAGCTCGGGTCAAGACCGGGTCATCAGCGTCGCACTTTCTCGTTCACACGCGGAACTGAGAGGAGTTAGTCTTCCTGTTCGGTTTTGAGGAACACTCGAAGTTACCAAATCTTCCTGTTCGGTTTGGAAGAACACTCGAAGCTCTACCAATCCTTCTTGATCGATTTTCAGGAACACTCGAAGCTACCAAGTCTTCCTGTTGGGTTTAGAGGAACACTCGAAGCTACCAATTCTTCCTAATTCTTCCTGTTCGGTTTGGAAGGACACTCGAAGCTTTATCAAGTCTTCCTGTTCGATTTTGAGGATCACTCGTAGCTCTACCAATTCTTCCTGTTCGATTTTAAGGAACACTCGAATTTACCAAATCTTTCTGTTCGGTTTTGAGACACACTCGAAGTTACCAAATCTTTCTGTTCGGTTTGGAAGAACACTCGAGGCTACTACCAAGTCTTCCTGTTCGATTTTGAGGAATACTCGAAGCTACCAAGTCTTCCTGTTCGATATAGAGGAACACTCGAAGTTACCAAATCTTCCTGTTCGATTTTAAGGAACACTCGAAATTACCAAATCTTCCTGTTCGATTTTAAGGAACACTCGAGGCTACTACCAAGTCTTCCTGTTCGATTTAGAGGAACACTCGAAGCTACCAATTCTTCCTAATTCTTCCTGTTCGGTTTGGAAGGACACTCGAAGCTCTACCAAGTCTTCCTGTTCGATTTTTAAGGAACACTCGAAGCTACCAAGTCTTCCTTTCCGTTTCGGAGGAACACTCGAAGTTCCCAAGTCTTCCTTTCCGTGTTTGAAGGAACACTCGAAGCTACCAAGTCTTCCGGCTGGAAGGAACACTGGAAGTTAGCGAGTCTTCCTGTTCGGAGGAACACTCGAAGCTACCGAGTGGCCGAATAATAGCTGAGCGGCCGCACCGCGACGACCTCGATCGAGGAATCGAGTTTTCCTGCAGTTGGTTCAGCAGCCGGTGCTCCGTATCCCGTCTTCCTCTTCCGCGCCGATCGGCACCGGCATTTTTCTCGAATCGGCGGCCGTCATTGGCGAGCTCCGCTTCTCTGGAGAATGACAGTGTCTTGCGTTTCCTGCAGTCGAGTAATACGCGTTCGGGAATCGGCCTCCTCGGCGAGGCTTCCTCTTGCGTGGAGAACGAGCCGCGACTAAGTACCGTAAAAGCCGCGTAAAAGTGGACGCGCGTTTTATGGGCAGAAGGAAGAGAGAGAGAAAGAGAGAGAGAGGGGAAAGAGATAGGAAGGGGAAGGAAGACAGAGGTAAAGGAAGGGTATGGAGCGAGGAGAAAGGGAAAGAGGGAGAGAAAAGAGGAAGAAGGGACAAAGAAAGTTAGAGAGAGAGGGAGAGAGAGAGAGAGTCTATGTGCCGCTTCTTCCTGCATCTTCGCGACAAACTCCGCGGAGATGGAGACAAGTTTAATACCCGACCGGTGTGGTTGATCATTTTCATTGAAGACCACCGTTTCTCGCGACACACGCGAATTATTAGCTAGCCTGAAATGATTCGTACGGTTTTCGTAACGGCACGGTTTCATATTGCTTTCCAGGGTTTAGTTGGGTATCTTGTTCGACTATATAGTGACCCCTTTGTAACGCTGTACCGTTTTTTTTACTTAGTTTTTGTGAAAATGGACGGATAGCTTTTTGCGGTAGACAAAGAGGTTTTGAAAGTTTCGATGTGGGTTTGTTAATTATTTCTGAAATTATCGCGACGCCATTTTACACGCGTTAATTTCTCTTTGAAACGAGTAAGTTTGGGGATAATTTGTAAATTGTTATTTGTTACGACATTAGGACTCAAATTTCTGAAATTATCGCGACACCATTTTCCACGTGTTAATTTCTCTTTGAATCGAGTAAGTTCGGGGATAATTCGAAAATTATTATTTGTTACGACATTGGGCCCAAAATTTCCAAAATTATTGCGACGCCATTTTCCACGCGTTAATTTCTCTTTAAAACGAGTAAGTTTGGGGATAATTCGTAAATTATTATTTGTTACGACATTGGGCCCAAAATTTCCAAAATTATTGCGACGCCATTTTCCACGCGTTAATTTCTCTTTGAAACAAGTAAGATCGGGGATTATTCGTAAATTATTATTTGTTACGACATTGGGCCCAAAATTTCCAAAATTATCGCGACGCCATTTTCCACGCGTTAATTTCTCTTCAAATCAAGTAAGATAGGGGATAATTCGTAAATTGTTATTTGTTACGACACTGGGACCCAATTTTCGAAATTATCGCGACGCCATTTTCCACGCGTTAATTTCTCTCTGAATAAATTTCGTGAAATTTTGTAAGATCAATTATGACACTGGGCCCGTTTTCAAATGACCCAGTTGCTTCATTCATTTTTGTACTACTCCTTTGCATTTTTCTAAACGGTAGAATAATTTTTTCTCGAAAATTTCGAGACCAGTTTTTAGTTTTATTACTTCGCAAATAGTTTAACTCATTCTGATGCATATACGTGTGTGATAAATATAGTTGTTTCAATTGGGAAACGTTATTGAATTACGAATTTTAAATGTTGAAACGAATTGGTGAATTGAAGAAAAGTAATCTATCGGGACGATTTGCGAGAGCAAAATCGTGATATGTAATACGAAATTAGAATATCGAAATATATTTTACGAACTGTTTGCTCGTGTGACAGATACTTGGCACGAAATCACGGAGAATATGTTAGGTTTGGGGACAGGAAACGCTGGTTTTTCGAAGATTTAAATTGGCGGTTAAATATTAGGTTATAAATTTTACGTAAGTTGCGAACAATTGTTGCAAACGTGAACAATCAACTAATATCATTGTATTATACACAATTTTCAAATATTTAGTTTATTTTTATCGTATAAAATTAAATACTCTAAACTGCGTGATAAACATTAATTTATTATAACAATTGTATGTTGAATATTAATTTTAAATTTTGCATTGCAGGTAACTATAACAATCTCGATTAACTAATAGAATTTCAGAATATTTATTTTTATTTCGTATTCTGCATTTCTAGCGACAAAAATAAAATTTGAAATTACATAACCTAAAATTATACAATGGATATTAAAATAGAAAAATCTAACGTCATCGGCCTTATCGTTGTGTCAAAGATATTCACAATAATTTTAATTAGATTACATAACTTTAAAATAGTTGATTTGATTTTATTCTTGTATATTTCTCACGGCAATGATTATTAACAAAGATTACAGTAAAAGAGATAGGATCTGAAACAAAGTTACATAACGTAAAATTGTGCAATATAACTCAAACTTGTGTTTACCAGTGGTAAATGCGAGTCGAAGCTCGAGAAATAGCATAATTATAGAAATTATACTTCGTTATTTAACGTTACTAATTAATATTTTGCGATTAAATTTGGAAAATTTAATTTTCTTAAAAAAAGCTGCTGAAAGAATGATATTAGCAGACGAAGTTTATATTTAAAGGCCAGTTTGATGGTGTTTGAAGATTTTAAGGCTGTTAATGTTTCATTATGGCAGGAAGAGAATTTTGTTGAAGTCACTGGGAAATAATTAGCGATAAATAACAAGGTGGAAAATACTTCCGATGTAAATACGCTGTTATTCATCACCTGACGCGAATAGGAAAAGTAAGGAAGACTGAGTTGGCATGAGTTAAGCGCCACGAAGAGGCCAAGATAAACATAAATAGTCACTTTCGTTTATTTCGAAAAAGTAAAGAAGGTGGGATAAAATATAAAATTTTGCTCCTGCAATTTTTCTCATTTTGGATCGTATTAATTAATATTTTTGCGAATAAATAATTTTTTAAAGAGTAAGAGGAATATTCAAAAAATTATTTTAATTCCAGAATTAATGAATTTTGTGAACGAGGAATGATAAACCAATATATTTATTGCAATAAAATCATACCGATTAAATATTATGGTGTTTTGAAAATCCTATTTTCAACTTTATTAAAAAAGATAATAAAATTGTTAACAGATAGTAATTCTATTCATTTAAGAAAATAATTATTTAATCTTTTTATAGTGTGATGTTTCAAGTTCTACTAACTTTCTTTTATTGAATGACAATAAAAAATATTTTATGAAATTGTAAATGAATTAATTATCTTTACTGTAATAATAAAAATAAAATAAAGAATATTCGCGAATATTTAATAATTCATAAGTAATATTTATGAAAAATTTTCTACTATTCTTTTTGTAAAAGTAGACTAATTTGTTGCTTCATTTACTCTGGTTAATTTTAACTTTCTTCTGATAAATTGGGGCTGCGATATTAAGAAGGCAAACGGAATATAATAATAAAATAAAGCGCAACCTGCTACTAATTAAATCCTCGCTTTAAATTAGCCATTGTTTAATATTCTGCAGTTTATCATTGAAAACTATTCTTTATTCAGCCGAATACATTAACGCTTTAAGAATGAAAAAGATTTCCCTTACATAAAATTAATTTAATTTAGTACACATGGTAAAAGAGAAATTAACTTGAAATCACACGAAAGTGATGAAATATCGCCACACATGCATCGAACGAGTTAAAGAAATTTATTTAATATTTACAAAGGAACAAAAATGATTAAAACAATTGCAATCTCGCATAAAAATATCTTATCAAATTTTCCACGAAATATTAACTAATTTAATCAACTAGTTAATATTTAAAAAAAAATATTATATAAAATATATAATAAAATTTTATTTCCCACAAATCTACCATAAACATCGGTCGACACCTACTATACGATACACAGCCGAACGAAGAACATGAATTTATCGCGACAAAAACAGAAACGCAAACTAGCCGTTATACTAAACGCAAAAATTCATTACTACCGCGCGATATAGAACCGGCTAGCTCGTAAACTTTATTTCATCGGCTGGATAAGAATATTCAACGTCGATCCGAGTTATATCCTGCCCCATTGAAAACCACATAAAAGTCCTAAAGCATTTCGAGCATGCGCAGCTTGAGAGAAACACCGGGACGCAAATTTTTATTCGAATTTCCACGCTTATATCTACGCGAATTCTTTTTTTTTTTTTAACACGAAATACCACGCCTATGTCTCTCGAATTTTTTCGTGAATTTTCACTTCTATGTCTACGCGAATTTTCTTTTTATTTTTACGCGAATTTCCACCTCTATGTCTACGCGAATTTTTCTTTTTTTTCCACGAATTTCCATGCTTATGTCTACACGAATTTTTCCGCGAACTTCCACGCCTATGTCTCTGGAATTTTTCCGCGAATTTCCACGCCTATGTCTCCACGAATTTCCGCGCCATCTCTTACGATAATCCGCAAACACGCGGACCGATGAGATTCTCAAGGAAATTTCGTCTCCGCGCGTATAATCATCGGTCCCGAAAAGAATCCCGTTACGACACGGACTTTCTATCGTTAAGCTAAACCGCCGTTCGATTTGTCGAACGCGAAGAAGAGCGGACGTTATAAGCAAATGAACGGGGGTCTCCTTTATGATCGGTCAGAGGCGCGAGCAAACGCTTTCGGCAGGATAATTCAAGCGAAGATGATCAGGAGAAGAAGTAGCGGCGTGCGCGTGCGCGCGCGCGCCACAGCCCTCGCGCCAGTCCGCTACTTCCACCGCTCGATCTGTATTTACCGTTATCGAACTTAAAAGGTACCACACAGGCCATAGACTCTTTCCCTCTTCTCCTCTCGCTCGCTCCCGAGTTAATTGAGAAATCGACGGACTCTCCCCGCCACCTGTTCCTCTCTTCTCTCTTTCTCTCTCTCCGTTTCTCCGTCTTCTTCGTCACCGTTTCTCCGTTTCTTCCCGCGACCGAAAGAACAGTCGACGGTTACGCAGTGATACTTAAACGTTTCTCTGTCTCTCTGTCACCGTTTTCTCCGTTTCTCTGTCTCTCCGTCATCATTTCTCTGTCTCTGTGTCTCTCCGTCACCGTTTCTCTGTTCTGTGTCTCTCCGTCACTGTTTTTCCGTTTTTCTGTTTCTCTCCTCTCCGTTTCTACGTTTCTGTGTCTTTTCGTCACCGTTTTTCCGTTCTGTGTCTCTCCGTCACCGTTTCTTCGTTTCTCTGTCTTTCCGTCATTGTTTTTTCCGTTCTGTGTCTCTCCGTCACCGTTTCTCTATCTCTCCGTCACCGTTTTTTCGTTTCTCCGTCTCTTTCTCTCCGTCACTATGTCTCCGTTTCTTCCCGCGACGGAAAAAACAAACGACGATACTTAAAAGCGGCTCGTTGTCCCGAACGCCGTTTTCCAACCGATCCTGCTTCGTTACATACCTACGAATACCGTCGAAGACAAACCTCGTTTCACTCCGTCGTTTCCCGTATCACCGTCGATAAGTCCTCTCCTCGGTGCTTCCTTAACACTCGATATTATATCGCTTACGACCGGTAAAACCCTCGTTGTCAGTGGCAGTTAGTTAGTTAAGAAATCGAAGTTCAGAGGACACTTGGATCGCGCGCGCGGCGATCAGACGGACGAACGTCTCATTATTCAGCCGGACACTAAAACGGAACCACTCGGAAAGTCAAAGGACCGGCGCCGGTGTGAAATGCTTAACGGAACGAAACGAAAGTGAATATAGAGACCGAGTTGTTGTTCCCAGCAGACATCGGAACCCGAGGATGAGCGAACCCCGATGCCCCTGATCGGAATCGAGACCAACCGCGAACTGACTGAGTGCAGAAAACTTTGTTCGAGTCAGGTGCAAGTTCCTGCCCCCCCACCCTCGGCCCGGGACCCCCTCTAGCCCCCCCGTGCAGGCCTATAGTGGCGCTGCTGGCTCGAACAGTTTATTCCCTTTTACACGCGCTGTCTTGCAGCCTCGAGAAAACAATCTAATGGGGGAGCGCGGGTTAGCATCTTTGCCGGCCGATTATCTCCGCGAAAAGTGGCAAATGGGCCCAAGCAACCAACTATTTCTTAGATAGCAAGTCTTCCGTACTTAGTACAAGTACCTTCTTATTCGGTTTACTCTTCTAAGCTGTAAGTGTACATGAAAGCGTGTAAGTTCGATTCGTACAGCAACGTTGAGAAACAGGCCATACTATCTTTCTTCTGTTTGCAAGATTTAGGGAGTATTCCCTCTTGTTTCCATGTATTCTTTCGAGCAACGAAGTATTTTCAGATAGTATTGGCTCATTCGGAAAGTTATTTCGTTCTTTTTTATCTTTTATGTGGCTGGAGTGTGAAGTTAACTGTGAAAACATACAATTAGATCCTCTGTTGGGAAAAAAACGAAATGACTTTCCGAACGACTTAATAATATAATATAAAATTCATAAAATTGATTCTTTAGTTATGGCTACAAAATTCGTGATATTTCGGAAAAGAAAATGTTACATGTAGTAAGAATTTTGAATTGAAATTGCAAAATAAATACAGTAAGAAATACATTCTTAATTACACTCAATTATTAATGTTCCTAGAAAATTCTAGGAATTTTTATTTTTAGATAGGATAGTAACTAGAGTACCGTTCAATTGTTTTACGAGTCGAGATGATATCGAGGAATATTTCCATGCTTTTTCGACTCGTTTTCGTACTTATGTCAGTCGCTGTCAGTCAAATTTCTATCGCCTACGTACCGTGGTAAAAACATTGGACGTTGGGGAATTTTTTGCCATGTTCGGAGGTAATATAACGGAAGTGTTTTATATGGTGTAAATTGGGCTTTTTCTGTGAGAATAGAGGTGATTAGAAACTATGAGGGGTCTAGCGTGGATCTGGGTGAAATTTATAGCAAATAATTTTAACACTTTGTACTCGAGAGACGACTGAGAGTCGCCATTTGTTTTTATGCTATAGCCTAAATAACGAGTATGTTCGCTCCGACAATAGAGGTGATTAGAAATTATGTGGGATCTAGCATAGATCTGGGTGAAATTTATATTAAATAGTTTTAACCCTCTGCACTTAAGAGGCGACTCTTAGTCGCTATTTGTTTTTTTTACCATAATATAAAAACGAAATAACCTACTAACTTAACCTAAATTCGTACTTTTCTTTCTTTATTTCATTATTAACCCTTTGAAGACGAATATCATAGTATGCGTGGAAATTTTTTTATTTTTTTTTAGAGCGAAAGCTGTTTGGAACATAGCGGAAAGTGATTAGAAATTATATGGGATCTAGCATAGATCTGGATGAAATTTATATTAAATAGTTCCAACACTTTGCATTCGAGAGGCAACTCTTAGTCGCCATTTGCTTTTAGGTCATAGCCTAAATAACGATACGAATATAAAGCTATAAATATATTAAGATTAACTATACACGAAATAACCCACTAATTTAACCTAAATTCGTGCTTTTCTTTCTTTATTTCATTATTAAACCATTGAAAACGAATGTCATAGTATGCGTAGAAATTTTTTAATTTTTTTTAGAGCTGCTTGGAATATAGCAGAAAATAATTTTAGTATTACCATCGAAGTTGTATATATTTTTTAATTCGGAAAATTTCCCTCGATCTTTTATTTTTAATCGTTTAGTACACGCTCGATGTATCGTTATCTACGTTTCTCGTCCGCAAAGGGTTAAAAGTGTCAACGGAAATAAGATATAAGAAAAGCTTCGAGTTGCTGTCGTTAGAGTTAAAATAATTACTTCGAATTGCGTTAATTATTATGCGAGAAGTAATTATTATATAATTATTCGAAACGAGTAATGAAATAGAAGAATTAATTATCTGTGGAAATAAGGTTTATTTCCTAGCTAGAAATTTGTTTTTAAAATGCAATAATTTAATATATACAGTTGTCATATAAATA
>NIJG01000292.1:161173-174406 GCA_002201625.1 Euglossa dilemma | reverse complement strand
AAGAATACTGAAGTGAAAATTTCAGAAAAATAATAGGAATTGAAATAAACAAATAGATGCGTGTATGTAATGTATAGATTTGTATACATTTATAAATTTATTTTTTATAGATTAACGATATATTTATACAAAATTACTTATATTTTTTTTGCGTGTGGTACTTCTCCCAACAGTCCCCAATGTGAATACCAGGATTCTTACTACAAGTATCGCAATAATTACGTGTATCCCGCCTTCCTCCGAATATGACGATAACAAACTTTATTAACCGCATATAAAACGATGTATTTTCGCTCAATCCTCGGAGAGGAACGAGAGGAATGCGCTCCAGAGCACGATAAAAAACAATTGCCGATCGTCTTAATTGTTGCATGTATAAATAAGGCCAAACCTAACAGATTTCCTAAAATATCACGTCATGCCGCGTGTATGGCTGCATTCGATTTTTTTAGAATATTTATAACGTCGCAAGTATGGCGGCATTCGTTCGTTAAGGGTTAATATAAGGATCAAAATCGCACTTGTATCGCGCGTCGTTCTCTTCTACGGTATTACGATCTTGGCAAAACCTATACCGAATTTCAACCGCGTTTCCTCCAACCCTTATCCTTCGCTGCAACCCCAAAGTTCGCGCAGGCTGATATTCACCGAAAGCAAGCAAGGCGGTGACAACAAATTATGACGAGCGAACTTGGCTTCGCCCCGCCGCCAACAACCCCCGGTCGAACCGCGATTCTACGCGGAGGATATTCCGGAAACGTGCTCCAACGTTTACCCGGGTCTTGAGAGACGCGTTTCACGCGCGAAACGCTGGAAATTACGAATGGGGAGGCGAGCGTGCACGCGCTCGCCGGGATTTGACAAAGCGGAACAGAGGAGCGCCGAGCCGCGCTAATAATTGCCTTAGCCAGACTGAAAATTCATTATCCGCGGCTTCGTTAACGACAGAGCCAGGTCGAACTAATGGATTTTGGATTAGCGAGGCGCGGGGACCGGAAGCCGGCAAGAAACCGCGCCGAGGTGACTGAACTGCGCCGAGCCGAAACAATGGCGAGCGCTATCGTCCTGCGATTTGAAAAAAAAAAAAATTCCCCCCGATGAATTCGAACGAGACACCGGTTGAAATTTACCCGTGCGTGAAACTGGTCGCTAGCTCGAGCGAATTTGCGGGAAAAACGCGTCGGAAATCGAGAAATGCGTGCGATTTTCGCTTGATTTTCCGGCATCGTGTCTTCGACTGAATTTTATGGGAAATGGAACCAGTCGGTGATATTTCGCGTCAGTTTCGAAGGTGAAATATAACCCTAATTTTTATTCATACGTATGATTCTATCGAGTGGAAAGAATGACGGTCGGGAAAGAAAAATTTGATGATTAATGTAAATCGAAAATTTGAATGAGAGACACGTCGAAATTTATTATACAGGTAACCCTAGGTAGTAGTACCCTAACCTTCATAGGTTCCTAGAAAATGTCGCGTTGCGTGAAACCGTGTTGTATGAGATTCAGAGCCTATACAAAAATGGGGATTGCATTCCGAAAAGATATTAAAAACAAATTTTGTTGCTTTTAATTCTACGTAAAAGTTAATTATTATTGAAGATATAAATGTATGTACAACACAAAACAAAAAAAAGACAAAAATATTATTTTAATTCAACTTTAATTTAACAAACTTCTTCGTATTTTTTTCAAAAATTTCTGAGAATCAAACGACTGGACTTTGTCGCGACTGGAAAAGTACAGTGTTGTATAAAGGTCTTTCCAATTTTCTTATCGTGTTAGAGCGAAACCGTGTTATAGGATACCGTGTTGTAGGAGAGTTCTCGCAATTTATGAATCGTGTTATACTGAAACCGTGTTATAATATATCATGTTGTAGAAGGGCTACTTGTAATCGTTGATAAAAGTTGAGGAATGAAGATAATTCACGAATTTTTTTAGATACTTTGCAGTAAAAACAGTAAATCTTATACGTTTATGTTTTAATATTTTAAATTCCACGAAGCTTATTTTTAATTTTAATTTACGTATTTCCTCACTGACGAAAGTTCCGGAATATGATCAGTATATTTTATCTTCCGTGATATTTATATTAAAATGAAAGAGAGGGCGAGGAAGAAACATCTGATACATACATAAATACATATGTTATTTTTGAACATCTTCTATTAAATTTATGTATATCAAAAGATAAAGAATGTACAAAAATTCGCAGTTAATTACTATGTTCCAACAAACTCTCATATGTGATAATTACGTATGATAATGCGTAATAATTACAGTGAAATTACAAGTTGAGCGTAGTCATGGTAGAAATTCGTGAAAAATTCGAAAATATCGAAATACGTGTATAATTCGATGATGCCGAAACAATGGCCGCAATATGGCAAAATATGATTATCGCGTGGTTCGCGGAAATCTGGAAACAAATGCGAGAGAAGCACTGAAATTCTGCGATTGTTCGAAAACATCGGTATATATCCCGATTATTGGACGATGAATTCGGAATTTGAGAAACAGGTTTACGTCTGTTACGGAATTTAATTGTATCTCTGATGCGTGTTGCATGAAACATTTGCACGACGCTCTCGCCTTTATGATGCAAATTTTCTGCAACTCACGAGGCAGCCGCTGAATCGTTGTTTCGGTTGCAGCGATAGTCACAGTAAGATGGTTCTATTCATTTGCAAGTTTCAGAGACTGATTCTTATTCCAGTTATTATACCTCCTTCTCCCTGCGTCAGACCGCCAGTCTAAATCGGACTTTCCGAGAAATTACTGCGCATTTAACATTCCCTTTCTTAGCAATTTATATTTTTTCCATTTAAACAACCATTCGAGTGACAATGTACGTTCGATAAAATTGTAGTATCGTCAAAAAACTGGAAGAATTTCGATAAAACACGGGATACAATTTGAAGTAGAAATTAATTTAACTCAAACTTGAATTAATATCGAGACAGGATATTCGACATAATGAAAATTCGCGATTCACGAAACCTTCAAAAAATAATTAATCGGAATTGTTACTGTTATTATTATTATTTTTTATTATTTATCATTTTATTTTACTGTTATTATTTTTACATCGTCTTTTAGTATACCGATAATTCGATAATTTAGGTATATCGCAAAATAAGAAAGAATACGTTTCAACAAGATTTCCACAAAAAATCCACATTGAACGCTATAATAAATTACCATACGAAGGGATCACGTTGCACATTGGCTCGCGTAACTTGCTGAAATCATCTCGAAGAACCTCGAGCATTCACCAGCAACGAAGGGATCGTGGAATATACCTGGCTGGAACAACCACCCACCCTCTCTTCGCCGATTCTCTTCGTGTTCATCGGGCAATGCTCGCCCTTATCGTCGGCAACAATTTCGCGAAACGATATCGACGTCCGCACACGGCCCTGGTATCGTATCGATTCACCAGCACCGGCTCTCGCCCTTCTAATCAAGGAACGAGGCTGAAAATCGCCCGCGATACGAGGAAACTCGATAGTCGCTCGGTCTACGTGCGGCCGCCATAATGCGGCGAACAAAACGGCACGGGACGCCTCAGAGAATCTTCTGCGTGTCGTCCAGTGGCACGAAAATCGGAAGAAACGATCAAACGGGAAGGACAAAGCGAGAGAAACAGAGAAACAAAGAGACAGAGAGAGAGAGAGAGGAACGTAAACGCGAAGAGACGAATTGAAACAAAGGGGTAGAGAGAGGAACACAAGAGCATAAAGAGAGGAATTGAGAAAAAGAATGCGAAGAAAGAAATCCAGAGGAAAGTAGGAGCACAGGTACACATAGAGAAATTGAGAAACAAAGAGAAAAAGAGAGATATATACTAACGCAGATAAATCGAAGAAGAATCAGAGAGAGAAATAGATATTTGCAGAGAAAAAAATGTGAAGAAATGAAGACGAAAGTAGGAACACAAGTACACACAGAGAAATTGAGAAACAGAGAGTAAGAGAGATATACTAATGTAGAGAAATCGAAGAAGAATTAGAGAGAGAAATAGATACTTGCACAGAAAAAACGCAAAGAAAGAAATCAAGACGAAAGTAAGTGCACAGGTACACATAGAGAAATTTTGAAACAAAGAGAAAGAGAGAGATATATACTAATGCAGAAAAATCGAAGAAGAATTAGAGAGAGAGATAGATACTTGCACAGAAAAAACGCAAAGAAAGAAATCAAGACGAAAGTAGGTGCACAGGCACACATAAAGAAATTGAGAAACAAAGAGAAAGAGAGATATACTAACGCAGAGAAATCGAAGGAGAATCAGAGAGAGAAATAGATACTTGCACAGAAAAAACGCGAAGAAAGAAATGAAGACGAAAGTAGGTGCACTGGTACACATAAAGAAATTGAGAAACAAAGAGAAAGAGAGATATACTAACGCAGAGAAATCGAAGAAGAATCAGGGAGAGAAATAGATACTTCCAGAGAAAAAACCGCGAAGAAAGAAATCAAGACGAAAGTAGGAGCACAGGTACACACAGAGAAATTGAGAAACAAAAAGAGAGAAAGATATACTAACGCAGAGAAATCGAAGAAGAGAGAAATAGATACTTGCAAATAGAAATCGAGAGGAAAATAGGGAAACACGCAGACATACAGAAAAATTTGGAGAAGAGAAGGAACATACGATCGCAGAGAAATCGAGAGACAAAAACAGAAACATACGGTTCGTGGAGAAATCGAGTGAGAAACTCGCGCACGCGGGAAGAAATCTAGAAAAGGTAAAAAGGAAGAGAAAGAATGGTTGACGGAGGGAAATGGCGTGCAGAGACAGGTATCACCGGGTACACAGGATGGAAACACGCGTGGGACACGAGACACGGCATGGTTATCGCGGTCTGCGGTTATCGGATACGCGATTTCACGGCGGATCGTGCCTAATACCGAAATGCGGATTTTCCGGGTATTTCGTGGCGGAACCGCGGGAAATCAGGATCATCCCCCTGTCCGCGGAAAACGGTCTATTAATCAATCGTTTCGCGGCGGCGGGTCTGAATATCATCCCTGTTAGGCAGGTTTATCGTAATAACACGAATGGGAAGTTCGTCTAGCGCGGTCGTGTATCGGGTTGATGGGAAAATTCCATTGTGATTTTCCCTTTTTCGTTTTTCCTTCCTCGAGAAAGATCGTGTTGGTTATGACGCGATAGCAACGATTCTCTGTGCAGATATCTTTCTTCGATAATGTGCACGGAGATTAACCCTCTATGGGCCGAATTTTTGTTTGAACTCCAAAAAAATTGTAGGAACGAAAAATCGGAAATTATAAACCGATATCAAATTTTTGCGTTTAAACAATTTTATTGCGATATATTCGATATAGTGTATAATATAGCGTATATTCAATATAGTGATTCAGTACCATCAAAAACAGTAACAAATTGAAAATTGAAATGCAAACAAATTGGTTGTTATTGATATACTAACCCAGAGTTATTATATCTACTATTTTTAGTTTGGTAATCACTGACAAAAGCACAAATAATATTATTTAGTATTAGTTTTATTGCCGATAGTTTGCACAGCATTTATTTTGTTATTTCAGGTTGATGAGCCTAGCACTGGTCATGAATACTAGTATTAGTTGTGTGGCAACGTCATAGAGTTAAAATTTATGCGGCTTCTCACGAAAAAAGCTATAATTGTTTTGTAAAATGTCGATAAATTAAAATATGACCTGAAAGTTACACGGACCCATAGAGAATTAAGTGCATAAACGCGTAAACAGGAAAATTTCGAGGGTTAAGATTATATTTTAAATAATTTCTAATATCAACGACGATATGAAATTTTTAGAAACGATTTATATGTCGATTAAAATCCTCTTAATAAAGTTTCGAGCGATAAGATTTGAATTTGATTGCTGATCGTGCGAATAATCTTTAATATCAACAAGAATATCACATTTTTGAAAACAATCTATCGTGCATTCGATTAACCGTGAATAAAAATTTGTTTAATATAAAATTTTGTAAATTAGAGAAATTTACGATTTATTAAAATTATCGTACAGCAGGTGTGACTAGATTTCAGTGGCTAAAATTCAAACGAATTTCGTTCGTTGTTAAATTAGAATAGAAGAGGAGTGAGAGGAAACCGATCCATGGATCCAGAGAGGATCCATCAGCGACCGTGGGAACGTTAATCGCGTTGGAACGAGATATTCGCAATATTCCCCGAACTTCGTGCCTTCCTACCGCCGACACGCTGCTCGATCCATCGAGCTATCATGCATAATGAGAGAGAGAGAGAGAGAAAGAGAGAGAGGATTATCTGGAGTACACAGGGACGATAAGTTCTTAACGCGAAGCGTGTTTGCCGAATGCTTTTTCATGCTGTTGCATCACACGCGAAATACTGGAACAGAAGGAACCCTGAAAATAGAAATATTTCGATACTTTTACTTTAGGGTATGGTTATCTATTGGACATTGATACAAGAACCCATTGATTAATCCTCTAACTCTTAATTACCATGTTGGAAATCGCAAACCATTATTTTTGCTATTACCGCTATTACTATCGCTAATTTTAGGGTTGAACTATGTCATTTAAACTTAGTATATTTATTGCGATACCATTATACGAATTACTATTATTATCGTATATATGTAATTTTGTACTAAACGTATTATTTTATAATTTATTTATCATACGATCTATCTAAACACATATCACTTCCCACATCCCATTGAACACGTTTATCTGAACACAAATTTAATAATTACCCCAAACAACTCGTAATTACTCAAACCAACAATGATCGCCGATACAAATTTTACAATGATTCCATATAATCCAAGCTAACGATAATCATCTCGATATAAATTCATTTACAATTAACATTCCCATATCCTGCAACACAGCCATACTCGTCTCAACGCAAGCTTAACAATTTTACGACAGAAATTCAACAAACCACCTATTACTCAAACCAACAATGATCGTCTTAACGCAAATTTTACAATCAATCCATACGATCCAAACCAATGATAATCATCTCGAGATAAATTCATTTACCCAACTATACTCGTCACAACGCAAGCCTAACAATTTAATGATAAAAATTCGAGAAACCACCTATTACTCAAACCAACAACGATCGTCTTAACGCAAATTTTACAATCATTCCATACTATCCAAACCAATGATAATCATCTCGAGATAAATTCATTTAGCCAACTATACTCGTCACAATGCAAGCCTAACAATTTAACGATACAAATTCAAGAAACCACCTATTACTCAAACCAACAACGATCGTCTTAACGCAAATTTTACAATCATTTCATACGATCCAAACCAATCATAATTATCTCGATATAAATTTCTTTGCAATTATCATTTCCATGTCTTTCAATCCAACTATACTCACCTCAACGCAAGCTTAACAATTTAGAGATAGAAATTCAAGAAACCACCTATGACACAAACCAACAACGATCGTCTTAACGCAAATTTTACAATCATTCCATACTATCCAAACCAATCATAATTATCTCGATATAAATTGCTATACAATTATCATTTCCATATCCTCCAACCCAACTACACTCGCCCCAACACAAGCCTAACAATTTAACGATACAAATTCAAGAAACCACCTATTACTCAAACCAACAATGATCGTCTTAACGCAAATTTTACAACCATTCCTTATCTCCAAACTAACCATAATCACCTCGACATAAATTCATTTACCCAACTATACTCGTCACAACGCAACCCTAACAATTTAACGATACAAATTCAACAAACCATCGATATACCTGACTTGGACACCGACACCTCGGCTCCTCGAACTACCCGAAATTTCTCCATCTACCCCATCCCACCTATCCAACCCCTTCACCCATCCACCTTCGGAAAACACCCCGGTCCTACCCGAAGAACACGCGGGGAAACGACCGGCAACTATATATCGACGGTCTCCCGCTCACACTCGGATAATCCGTTAATTTCCCGGGGACACGCGTGTACCAAAGGCACGCCGCGGCCAGTTTTGCACGGTGCACATTCCATGACACGGGATCCACCCCGAAATAACCGCGAGGTTGTTGCACCGCCCTGTAATACGCGGCGGCGAGCACGCTGCCGCGTTTTCGCCGTGGAAAAAAACGCGCTAGACGTGCCACTCGAATTTCATCGTTACCATACCACGGGCAGGAATATTCGGTGGCGAGAAGCGGCGGCATATGCCCCGTTCGCCGCGTATTCTCGAGGGGTTGGAACAAGGGGCTCGCATTGTCCGGACGCGGAGGGCCATTCGAGCCAACGTGTTTTACGACGTGGTAATCCGGAGTGCGAGAACATGGAAACGGCGCACGTGAAGCGTCCTTCTTTTTGCTCCGAGTTTCGAATTAACTGGCGGATCGCGTGGCTCGAATTTTCCCCGATGCTCGATTAAAGGGGAGGAACTTTTCGGACCGCGCGCGTGCCCGATCATCGCGAAATTGCTCCCCCAGTCAAAAATCCGAAACGATTTCGCCGCGTGTCCTGCGTCGCGATCGTATCGACCTAAAGTCTGCTTTCGCCTAGATTTTTTTCATTTGCAAAATCGAAGTCGAAGATTCGGAATGGTGAAGTTATTTTCTGAATCAACAAAATCTAATCCAAACCTAATTCAAACCTTCGCCTAGATTTTTTTCATTTGCAAAATCGAAGTCGAAGATTCGAGATGGTAAAGTTATTTTCTGAACTAACGAAACCTAACCTAAACCTAATTCAAACCTAAAGTCTGCTTTCGGCAAGAATTTTGTCATCTATAAAATTGAAGTCGAAGATTCGAGATGGTAAAGTTATTTTCTGAATTAACGAAACCTAACCTAAACCTAATTCAAACCTGAAGTCTGCTTTCGGCAAGAATTTTTTCATTTGCAAATTTGAAGTCGAAGATTCGAGATGGTAAAGTTATTTTCTGAATCAACAAAACCTAACCCAAACCTAATTCAAACCTAAAGTCTGCTTTCGCCTAGATTTTTTTCATTTGCAAAATCGAATTCGAGGATTCGAAATGATGAAGTTATTTTCTGAATCAACAAAACCTAACCCAAAACTAAAGTCTGCTTTCGACAAGATTTTTTTCATTTGCAAAATCGAAGTCGAAGATTGGAAATGGTAAAGTTATTTTCTGAATCAACAAAACCAAACCCAAAACTAAAGTCTGCTTTCGCTAAGATTTTTTTAATTTGCAAAATCGAACACGAAGATTCGAGATGGTAAAGTTATTTTCTGAATCGTTCGGACGAATTTTTGTAGCNTGCTTTCGCTAAGATTTTTTTAATTTGCAAAATCGAACACGAAGATTCGAGATGGTAAAGTTATTTTCTGAATCGTTGGGACGAATTTTTGTAGCAATTAGTCTGATTAATTCGCAAAATGTACTCGAAGCGAAGGACTTTGAATATTCCGTGCCGATACTTTCAGTTATGGAGGGTATTTTTGTTAATTAAAGATTTTATTGCATTATTCGGTGGATTTGGCATATTTTTCATTAATTTACTAGTTGCGTGTGCGAGAATGTTTTAAATACGTGAAATTACGATGAATTATTAATTTTATTATAATCGTATGCTAATACTGAAATTATCGAAGTGCAATATGCATCAAAATTAAGTCTTTTATAAAATTCAAAATTAAGAAGATTCCTATACTGTTTCTACGTTATTTCATAAACGAAATACCCGAGAAACTTACTCTAAAAAATTGATTATTAAAACAGAATGTAAAGAAGAAATCTTCTCACAATGATAATTGACAAAAACATTATTCCTCTTGGCGCAGAAAAGGAAAAACCAAAATCCTCGACGCGAATTAAAATAATTAAGCAACCGTGGAACAGCGAAACAGTCTCGAAACACAAAGTATAGTGGGCAAGAAGCAAGAATCAGAGACGGTGACAGCGGCGTGCAACAGTGGTTTAAGCTTCGCTGAACAACGTCGGCAATATATGAAGAAGCGTTGCGGGGCTTAAAGAGCTTTCGAAATAGCTTAAACGCCGAAAGAGGATTATTCCAAGATGGTGGCTTCGGACAACGAACTAAATTTAGTAAGCGAGCCCGAAACCGGCGGCCAAAACACGATGAAACACCGCGAAACGCATCGCCGGAGACGCGAATCCTCCGGCTTCCAGACAATCGAACTCCATTCGCCGACATACCGCTGTAGGGTTGAATTTCGATGGAAATAACGAAATACCAGGGAATATCCGGCAATTTTTTATCCGAATGCTTTGTTTAATCGCCTCGTTCACTCGCGATTACGGGCATTTGTCACGAGGATTCTAACCGAGCCGGAGTGTTAAAACCAGCGAGAGTGGTTCGAGTTATTGTTGCTGAAATTGTTATTATTATTTCCCTCCACTATTTGGAATTTAGAAATTAATTTTTCCGAAATTAACAGTTTTCTGATATCGTAACTCATTAACTTAGAGTGATAAATCGTTATTATATTATTATATCATAATAAAATATAGTATCGCTATCGTTATTTCTTATTATTTTCATTTATTGATTCTAGAGGAAATTTTAGAAATTAATTTTTTCGAAATTAACAACTTTTAGATATCGTAACTTATTAAATTACAGTGATAAATCGTTATTATAGTATTATATCGTAATAAAATATAGTATTGCTATCGTTATTTTTTATTATTTTCATTTATCGCTTCTAGTGGAAATTTTATTATTTCCCTCGACTATTTGGAATTTAGAAATTAATTTTTTCGAAATTAACAACTTTTAGATATCGTAACTTATTAAATTACAGTGATAAATCGTTATTATAGTATTATATCGTAATAAAATATAGTATTGCTATCGTTATTTTTTATTATTTTCATTTATCGCTTCTAGTGGAAATTTTATTATTTCCCTCGACTATTTGGAATTTAGAAATTAATTTTTTCGAAATTAACAACTTTTAGATATCGTAACTTATTAAATTACAGTGATAAATCGTTATTATAGTATTATATCGTAATAAAATATAGTATTGCTATCGTTATTTTTTATTATTTTCATTTATCGCTTCTAGTGGAAATTTTATTATTTCCCTCGACTATTTGGAATTTAGAAATTAATTTTTTCGAAATTAACAACTTTTAGATATCGTAACTTATTAAATTACAGTNTAAATCGTAATAAAATATAGTATCGCTATCGTTATTTTTCGTTATTTTCATTTATCGCTTCTAGTGGAAATTTTATTAAAATAATTTGAATATCGTAACTTATTAAATTATAGTAATAAATTACGGACAGCGAAAAATATCCTTTTAACTTATTATTATTATTCTCATACGTTTAATATTATTTATCAATATCCCTGGCGAAAATATTTTTCTCGCGATTTCCACAGTATCTTCGTAAATTTCTATGTTTATCGCGATCAAGCTAGAGTTCATGGCTAGTGCGAAATATTTCCCGATAATTATTACTCTTCTATATCGACGTATCACATGAAATTTAACGATATTTCCGCGGTAACTCGCGAGCAAGATTTTTAAACCCAGGAATCGCGGAATCTCGAACTTTCCAAAGTGATACAGGAAAGTTTGATTAATGGTGTTACGGTTGAACAAGTTTCAGCTGTTTAAATAAAGCCGCTAAAGCATGTTAATCACGCCTGCCAGGCAAATTTTATTTATTACGAGCGAAAAAAATGTTTGAAAAAAAAAAAGATGGGAATGGAAGTAAATTACACGGAAAGCTACAACGCGGGCTGCTTGAAACCGAAAAATTTGCAAATGGATTAAAACCACGTACACCATTAACTAATGGAAACACCGAATAGAGAATGTTCCAAGTATACTCTTTGGGAAATTAGGAGATTAAAAATGTACTCTTCCGCGAGCGAGCTTTCGATGCAGTGATATTTCAAACACGATTTTTTATTCAAAACCATTAAACGATCATCCTAGAACGCGAATCGAGAGAGCAAGAGAGACGAAGAGTGCTCGAAACTCATTTCCTATTCGTTAATTCTTGACTCATTGCACACGCGTTACGCACACACGAATAACGTCGATATTTTCTGTGGGAATTCGACATTTGCATTTAACATTATCGCGTTGACAGAAGTTTCGACATTTGCAATTAAAAGTAATGCAAATTCTGCGATACACGCGGCATACCTGGCCTCTATTGTAAAACTATATCAATAATATTGGCAAAAATAGAATAAAAACAACGGAAGCCTCCAGGTATGGAATTCTACAATGTATGTATACATATATGGATATATGTAAATTGAAAATCGTAAAATATCGGCAAAGATTTTTATGAAAATCCATATAAAACGCGTATGCAGATTTTTGCCATTTTAAATTTTACTAAGGATTTTCCACGAAGATTGTCTATCAACTTATATATCATTGTTTGATATATTATGCGTAATAATTGCAATTAAACACTTGCAGTTTCACACTTTTGTAAATAAAATTAGTTGTCATTTGGGATAAAAATTTGAACGATTTATTAAGAGTAAAATAAGATGGTACCTACAATTATTTCTCATAGCAAGTAATTTCAAAGTGTCTAAAAAATTAATACATTAGAAAAGATTGTAAACAAAAGATCCAACAAGTATCAAAGTCTATACGTGACGAATCTAAATAATTCATCTAGAAGTTGTATTTCTAATCATATATCCACGACGTCCAATAAATAATTCAAAGAAGCTTACAGAAAAAACACGAGCCAATGAAGGCTGATCATTCGATCTAAGAATCTTTAAATAACTCAAAGGAAACGTAACGTAAGTGCTGTAAAGTATCATAATAATTTTTCCATTCCACTTTACTCAAAACAACCCAAGAAACTCGAGGAACTCGCTCGAAAAATCATTTCAGCTAAAACTAAAAATTCAAACTTTTAGAAAACTGAATAAACACACTTGAAAAATCCTATCACCCAAAGAACCACGAGTCAAAGACTCCGAAAATTGAACAAATGCATCTAAAAATTCAGTTTAGCCAAAAGATAAAAAATCACAAACGGAAGAAACACAGTGAACTCACCCCAAAAATTACTTTAACTAACGAATCACGAGTCAAAGACCCAGAAAATCCAATAAACACACCCTAAAAATCGTAGAAAGCCTCAGAAAACACAGCGAAATCACTTTAAAAATTATTTTAACCAAAGGACCACGAGTCAAAAACCCAGAAAACAGAACAAACACGCCCTAAAAATAGCTTCAGC
>NIJG01000292.1:101195-116749 GCA_002201625.1 Euglossa dilemma | reverse complement strand
GTTCGCCCTGTCGCGTATATCGTGGCCGATATTATCCGTTTCCGATAAAAGCGGGCACGGAAGGGAGGCAGAGAGAATATATGTGCCTTTTATACCCTTTTCTTGCAGCGAAAAGCGCATGGATTCGGTTCGCCGTGCCGGAAGTTGCAGGAGTTCGGTGACCTCGTGCGACGCAGGTGAAAACGGTGTTACGAGAGAAATTTGGCTAGTGGAATTTATTATTTAACATCGGAGATGAGAGCCAGGGAGGTTAATTCGGGGATATTGGATGAAGGGTGTCGGGGATTTATGGGGGTGCAGGGTGCGTACTGTTAGCTGGCCTAATGCGATGGCTATGAATACGATCGAGAGATCGTCATAATGGATCGTGCTGTTGTATCCTGTCGTGTTTGTTATGACTCGCGAATTCTGCTCGGATTAATGGACACGTTGAAAGGATTTTTTACACCCCTATATTGTTCTCCGTTAAAACGATTAAACTCCGTTTTTTCGAATTTTAAATAATTTCGAAGCGTATGATCGATACTATTTCCGAGGGGAGAAGCCAGGTTGCAGATCTCATTTCGATGTGATAATTATGAAATTTAATTGGTGGAACGAGTGTTGGAATAAGTATTTATATAGATTTAAAAAGAAAATTTGATTCGTGATAAGTTTCATTTTCTATCGGATTACTGGAATACTGGAGGATTAAATTATATGTGTGTTTGTAATTATCGTTGATTAATTATTGGTGATTTCGATGGAAGGTTTGGTAGATTGAAACTAACATTTTGATTAGTTAATAACATGGTTGTTTTATTACGTATCGAGCCATTTTCCATCACTCTGCACGTTTAAATGAACAATAATCGAATGGAAAGCAATGGGAATTAATATTCCATTCTATCTAAAGAAATATTTGAAAAGTACCAAGGGAATTCATTGACGTATTATCCACCGCTTTCAAAATCACGCGTCACATAATCGGTTACTCTGCACTGCGTACAAATTAGGTATAATAATAGTATAATAAATATATTTAAAATACAGTTGCAAGAGGGCGAAGGCTCTTCCGTGATCCTGGAAAGCTGATTCGACTCAGAAGACACTGGGAAATAACCTACGACCTCGATTACCCTTCGGTACCAAGACAAATGCATAGACAAAACACAGTCTTCCTGTGTTTATAACGTGGTTGATCAATTTCACAAATAAAATGTATATAAACATATTTAAAATATATTTAAAATACAGTTGCAAGAGAGCGAAGGCTCTTCCGTGATCCTGGAAGAGCTGATTCGATTCAGAAGACACTGGGAAATAACCTACGACCTCGACTACCCTCCGGTATCAAGACAAATCCAAAAACAAAACACAGTTCTCCTACCGAATAAAAACGTGGTTGATCAATTTCACGAATAAAATATATTTAAACATATTTAACACTAGGTTTACGGAACCCGTCAATTTGACGGGTGGGTTACTCCAATTATACAATATTAATAGATTTAATCAACATATATTAAATTTGTTAATATTGTAATTGTTTTTAAAATAAATTCATGGTCTTCTTTTTAAAGAAAATACGTGGTTTTCTTTACCAGTAAATCTGACGAGTCTCCATAAAGATAGGTACATAAGAAACGTCCGTAAACCTAGTGTTAAAATATATTTAAAAGACAGTTGTAAGAGAGCGAAGGCTCTTCCGTGATCCTAGAAGAGCTGATTCGACCCAGAAGACACTGGGAAATAACCTACGACCTCGTACCAAGACAAATCCATAGACAAAACATAGTTCTCCTGTGTTTATAACGTGGTTGATCATCAATTTCACGAATAAAATATACTTAAAAGACAATTGCAAGAGGGCGAAGGCTTTTCCGTGATCCTGGAAGAGCTGATTCGACCCAGAAGACACTGGGAAATAACCTACGACCTCGTACCAAGACAAATCCATAGACAAAGGCTTCCCTCTTGCGCAACCTTCACCCTCGACCCAGAGGGTAGTTACGAGGACGGAAGAAAAACCACGGATGGGGTCAGCCAGGAGGAAGTGGCGACAAGCGTCTTTTGATGTCTGTTCCCGCGCGTTCAGCCTGCAATTTGCAAAATGAAACTACCTTCTCCGGGCCAATCGGGCGGCAGATGTTGGCCGCGAGCTTTCCACGAGCTTTCAAGCCTCTCCCCGAGGGTAAACGACCTGTTTGCGCAAGCACGCGAACCCCTTTGTCGAAAAACCATGCCGCTGAAACGTTTCTGAATCGCGCAGACGGGGTGGGCGTTGCAGAGTGTCGAAAGGCAGCGACAACGGGTTTTTCAGGGTTTCAAAGGAAAACCGATGGAAGCCCGTCGAGGAGACGACGACCGCGAGATGCTCGNCCAAGACAAATCCATAGACAAAACATAGTTCTCCTGTGTTTATAACGTGGTTGATCATCAATTTCACGAATAAAATATACTTAAAAGACAATTGCAAGAGGGCGAAGGCTTTTCCGTGATCCTGGAAGAGCTGATTCGACCCAGAAGACACTGGGAAATAACCTACGACCTCGTACCAAGACAAATCCATAGACAAAGGCTTCCCTCTTGCGCAACCTTCACCCTCGACCCAGAGGGTAGTTACGAGGACGGAAGAAAAACCACGGATGGGGTCAGCCAGGAGGAAGTGGCGACAAGCGTCTTTTGATGTCTGTTCCCGCGCGTTCAGCCTGCAATTTGCAAAATGAAACTACCTTCTCCGGGCCAATCGGGCGGCAGATGTTGGCCGCGAGCTTTCCACGAGCTTTCAAGCCTCTCCCCGAGGGTAAACGACCTGTTTGCGCAAGCACGCGAACCCCTTTGTCGAAAAACCATGCCGCTGAAACGTTTCTGAATCGCGCAGACGGGGTGGGCGTTGCAGAGTGTCGAAAGGCAGCGACAACGGGTTTTTCAGGGTTTCAAAGGAAAACCGATGGAAGCCCGTCGAGGAGACGACGACCGCGAGATGCTCGTTTGACGGATCGCGGAACGACGTGTCGTTGCTCAAGTATGCAACCCCTTTGACGAAAGTACTTCGCGAGTCGCGCGTGTGTGTGTGTATGCTCGATGGGTGCGTGTTCGGCTCTCGTGATTTTTCCTCGGGGTTGGTTGGATGGCCTGGGATAATTCTCGCGAGGTGTCGAGATGAGTGGAGTTCGCTTTCCGAGTTTTCGGACGGGGGTGAGGCAGAGTGGATTCTCTCAAGATGGAATTAATTCCGGAGGATCATCGTTGGCAATCACGGTGAAACAGAGGGAAATTCGTGGAAAACGATCGAACTGAAATTTTTGGAATGTACGTTTGTTGATTTTCATAATTTTTCTACCATGTTTAACACTAGGTTTATGGGACACGTCAATTTGATGGGTGAGTTGCTCTAATTATACGATATTAACACTAGGTTTACGGACGTTCTTGAATACCTATCTTTATGGAGATTTACGGGTAAAGAAAACTACGTATTTTCTTAAAAAATAAGACCATGAGTTTAATTTAAAAATAAATTACGATATTACAAATTTTATATAAGTTGATTGTAAATATAGTGTTAATAGATTTAATCAAGTTATATCAAGTTTGTTAATGTTGCAATTGTTTTTAAATTAAACTCATGGTCTTATTTTTTAAGAAAATACTTGGTTTTCTTTACCCGTAAATTTGGCGGGTCTCCATAAAGATGGGTGTACAAAAAACGTCCGTAAACCTAGTGTCAATTCATCTTCATCTCATTGGTATTCTTATTATAATTCGTGGAATTGTAATACGTCGATTTGAGAATTCCAAACAATTGTCACGGATTTTCAATGTTAACACTTTTCTCAAGTATAACAGACACCTCGAGTCGAGTTATTAACCCTTTGACTGCGGATCGTGACATGTCAGTCTCTGCGACTGGTCGTCCACAGACCAAAAGACTCCCCGGAGATTTAAAATACCGTTTTTAGAATTTAAAGAAATATTAATTGCGAATAAATTAAAATATCTATTTCTTTTATTCATTTTAACCCCTTGCCATACTTTGACGAGTCTGACTCGCGTCGAGAATTTTGTCTGACTCGTAATCAGTTAGGCGCGAATCACGAATTATTAGATTTATTTTTTACCGTGTTTGACAAAAAGTTTTGGGATATATTAGATACGTAAACAATCTTGTTTATATCGCGTTTCGAGTTTCTACACTCTGTCTCCGTCGCTTTGAGCTCCTTTTCCGATTATTCTTCCGAGTTAAACGGTATGACAAGGGGTTAAATAACTTTTTAAGTAATTTACTTAACTTAAATTGTAAATTATAGTAAAAGAAAATGCAGAGAGTGTACATTTACGAATTTAGTATATATCTATGGATACGTGAGGGCGTATATTTACGTCTTTCGTATATATTGATAGACTTGTGAAAACGTATATATACGCTTTTAGCAATCAAAGGGTTAAGGATTTCTAACACGCAAGAATATCTCTCTTAGCAAACTAAGAGGTTAATCCGGACCTGAGCTGATAAATTATAAAAAAAAGAGGAAGAATAAACGTTATCTGAGAGCAGCAGCACGGAAATAGGATTCAGCAGGATATCAGAGAGACGGACACGACTTCCAGCCACGGGAATGACCTAATCGAGACGGTGGGAAAGTGTTCGACATTATTTTAGATGGGAAAGCATCGAACTTCAGGAAATCGTGGCCATCCATTTCATTTCTCGCGAAACGATTCGCAGTAACGCGCCAATGAAACTGCCTTACCCCGTGCCGTTATTGCTACCATCTCCACGGGCTTATTTTTAATGGTGATCGATAACGCGATTGGGATTCAACGAGACATAAATTTCGCAACAAATACGAAAATTTCAAAGAAAATACTCACGAACTATTTGCTTCTAAAATTAACCCTTTAGCTTACAATGACGCCTCAGAGACGTCGTAAGGCTATCGGGCTAATTTGCAACAATAAATCTTTTTTTCGTTTAATAATCAACTAATCGTAATTATTTATCAAACATCTCGCAAAGTTAATTGTACCGCGCACGTGTATATGCAAATCATAGGAAGTTTGCGATTTGTACAGTTTCGAATGCTCAGCCAACGATCTTGGTGTCGCTTTTGTTGAAAGATAAATCGTAAGGCAAAGGGTTAAACAACTTTACGAGTCTACGATCTTCCTGGAATTATTTTTAACAACGATAATGCGATTGGAATTCGTAGGAAAATAAACTTCGTAACGTTTCAGGAATAAACTAACGGATAAACTATAATAGTTACCATTTACTCCGTATATCGATTTCGCGGTCTCGCTGGGTTAACCCTTAATAGTGATCGATAACACGATCGGAATCCGATAAGGAACGAATTTCGTAACGGTAGACCGGAATTTTCTAACGAAATATCGACCAAGATTCTAGTTACTTATAAAATCGGATAAACACATTACCATTTTTTGTCCGCATCGAATTTTACTTCACGGCGTTTTTACGAACTTCCATTTTCCTTTTTACTCCCGTACCTCGTCTCGTATATGTATATATATATATATTAATGCCGTTTTTATTTCGCGTATTACGATATAACGTTCCTGTTATCTCTCCCGTTTTTACATCGCATTATCCTCTACCACGTTGGTTTTTACCATTCCTTCCACTACTTGCAAATTAAACATAATAACAGGTGAGCTGTGTTCTAGCTACAGTTTACTCGGGAACAGTTAAAACGATGTTTGCATAAAAATGAGAAAAAAGGAGAATTTACGGAACGAGCCGGTGGATATTTTTAAATCATAAAAACTACGAATAACGAAGGTATAAACACGATGGCGGGAATAATACCTACGTTATAAAAATATCCCGGTGTTTTATTATTCTTTTTCGAACAAATATCCCGGCGTACGAGCTAAATCTTTCGTCAGATTTATAGAAATACTAATATCACCAATTTCCACGATCGAATAAAAATTTCGAACATGAAAGACAAAGCAACGAATATTCAAAGTTTTGGCAATAACGTATATAATAAAATAAATAAGTTATTTAAGTTAATTTATTATAATTACGTTATAAGTTATTTATATAATAAAATAAATAAGTTATTTATATAATAAAATAAATAAGTTATTTAAGTTAATTTATTATAATTACGTTATAAGTTATTTATATAATAAAATAAATAAGTTATTTATATAATAAAATAAATAAGTTATTTAAGTTAATTTATTATAATTACGTTATAAGTTATTTATATAATAAAATAAATAAGTTATTTATATAATAAAATAAATAAGTTATTTAAGTTAATTTATTATAATTACGTTATAAGTTAATTATATAATAAAACAAATAACTGAAGATAAAAACAAGTGTTGTCCAATGGGACAAATTACACAAAGTAGTTGGATGACAATCATGGTATCATCGAAGAAATAATCTACGTGACAATCAACGTGTCAATATACGACGAATCATTGCAAAACGGTGATCCATGAACGTAGGGTTAAGGATCGGGTTAAGCGAAGAAGAAAGGAAGCGCGGGCGCGATTTCCGGTCGCAGCGGAAGCAGAGGAAATGGGTAATCGCAGCTCCCGCGTCGCCTTAATACTAAATGCAGATGCAAATAGGGCGGTGACTTAACGTCGTTAATTAGCACGTGTTCTAGTGTCTCCAGGATACCCGAGCAATCGATATCGGATGCTTCATGCCGTTGCACTATTGGCTAGATTGGATTGCATCGTGGACACGTTCGTCGTCCATCGATGAGCTTTATTTCCGGCGAACAATGCCCAACGCGATTGGATAAGTTGACTCTGGTACACACGCGATACAGCCAAGATTAATAACACTGTACAACAAATTTCAACTTTTTCTCTAACCAGTGGTTCTCGCAGAGTTTACTTTATCGGGACACGAGTCGAAATTGTTCTATCATCCTCGTACTTCCTGTAAAATGTGAGCATTCCTAGAAACGCGAGATTCTTGTGTGAAATAAAGCATCGCGTTAAAGGTAAGCGTTGGTTTCGAGGATAGACGAGAGTATCTCGAGTTTATGAGTGAAATTTATGCTATGGAGATACGAATGCGGTTATAGTTTATAAAAAATCTATAAATTCATTGTTCGCGTCGTAAAATTATTTATATTTTAAAATTATTTTTATTATAAAATTGTAAAATTACGTAAATTGAAAAAATTGATAAACTAGTGGCTAGTACTAGAACTTGCAACAAATTTATGTTAAAATGTAGAGAGTTTATAAATTCTTGATAACAAATTATAAAAAATAATAATTAACGGATCGATAAAGTCCAGAAATCATGGTAGACCTTCGATCGATCGAAAACTATAGCAAGGGTGAATTTACAACGAATTTATGTTAAAATGTACCTATAATTTGCGAAGAGTTTATAAATTCTTGATAACACATTAATATTGTCAGTAACGAATTATAGAAAATAATAATTAATAAATCGATAAGTCCAGAAATCATGGTCGACCTTTGACCGCTAGAAAGCTATATAAAAGATGAATTTGCAACGAATTTATATTAAAATGTACCTATAATTCGCAAAGAGTTTATAAATTCTTGATAACAAATTATAAAAAATAATAATTAACGTATCGATAAAGTCCGGATATCATCGTCGATCTTCGACCGATTGAAAGCTATACAAAGGGTTAAATTGCAACGAATTTTGAATTTGCAACGAATTTATGTTAAAATATAGCTATAATTTGCGAAGAGTTTATAAATTCTTAATAACAAATTAATATTGTCAGTAACGAATTATAGAAAATAATAATTAACGAATCGATAAAGTCCAGATATCATCGTCGATCTTCGACCGATTGAAAGCTATATAAAGGGTGAATTTGCAACGAATTTTGAGCTTGCAACGAATTTATGTTAAAATGTACCTATAATTTGCGATAAATTTATAAATTTTTGATAACAAATTAATATTGTCAGTAACGAACTATAGAAAATAATAATTAATAGACCGATAAAGTCCGGAAATCAACGTCGATCTTCGACCGATCGGTAGCTATATAAAAGATGAATTTGCAACGAATTTATATTAAAATGTACCTATAATTCGCAAAGAGTTTATAAATTCTGGATACCAAGTTATAAAAAATAATATTTAACGGATCGATAAAGTCCGGAAATCATGGTCGACCTTCGACCGATCGGAAGCTATATAAAGGGTGACGCGCGATGATCAAGTCATTAGTCAGTTTGACTCCGGAAGAGTCGCATTAAAATTTACTTCAAACAGGAGTGGGGAGTCGGAAGTGAAGTTGGGGCTGGCCACCCCACCCTCGTTCCACCTCCTTAAACAATTTAATAATAATAATTTTCCGTTTCGGGTCTTATTTCCTCTTTTAATTCTGATCTTAATTATTCTTATTTCTTCTGATTTTATTTCTTAGTTTCTGTCTACTGTCATTTGAGAATTCCAATATTTCGTATAATACTCGAATATTTCGTCGTTGTTTTATTTATTTATGGTTGATTTATTTATCGTTGGGATGATTGTGTCTCATCGTTGGGTTGTTCATATTTGTTCGTTGGTTAACCGTTAACTACTGCCCTCTCAACACACACTCACTTAAATAATTTAATTTTTCCTTTCAGGTCTCGTTTTTTAGCAAACTGTTATATGTTAATTTCACTGCACTTGATACTCGGATTACGCGTAACTACGGTACCGTAGATGTTACTACCTCGTTCTTTTTATTATCAGTGTTTATATTCTCTTTCTTTCCTTTAAGAATTTTTCACCCTACCGGAACAAGATATAAATAATTAATCGCTATTTATACCTTGGCCTTCTGCTTTTTCTATTCTCCCGTTTACATCAGAAAGACCTGTTATAATTACTATTCCTATTAACTTCTAATCACGTAATAAAAGTGCACAGTCACTTCTTATGATTGACGTAGAAGATCTAAATGAAAAGCTGCGGTTCAATTTACATCTATCAGGCTTGTTGGAGATTTACTAGTCTCCGAAAATAAATATTCATAATAGGATAAATTTGTATTCATGACTCGAGATCTGGAAACCTTCGGTAATCTCCTCTTTAATGGCATTCCACGAATGATAAGCTGCCATTGGATACAATAGAATCTCCAGTATCTGAATCAATAGAGAGACACGACAATACATGCATCTAGCTAGACAGAACACAACGAAATGGCAATGCATCCTATGATCTTCGGTGTTTCTTGATACTACAGCAATGCATGAATGTTTTACACACGTTATTTCCTTAACACTAGATTTACGGAACCCGTCAATTTGACAGATGAGTTGCTCCAATTATACGATATTAATAGATTTAATTAACTTGTATTAACTCTGTTAATATTGTAATTGCAGTCAAATTAAACTCGTCTTAGTTCTTTCAAAGGAAACATATGGTTTCTTTAGGCTGTAAATATGATAAATGTCCCTAGAAATAGGTATACAGAAAACGTCCGTAAAACTAGTATTAATAATCTGCAAGAATATTCGTACTGTCATAATCTTCGTTCTTTCATAACTTATTTCTCCTTTGAATTTGGTAATCACCGAATTTCTCTTTCCTTGCAATTTTGCAAATTTCCATAAACTCAGATTTGATATACAATCGCGGAATTTTATTTTACAATAAAACTTGACAAATTCAATTTGATAAAATCGGTAATCACCGAATTTCCCTTTTCCTTGCAACTTTGCAAATTTCCATAAATTCAGATTTGATATACAATCGCGGAATTTTATTCTANCCATAAACTCCGATTCGATATACAATCGCGTAATTTTATTCTACCCTAAAATTTGACGATTCGAATTTGGTAAAATCGGTAATCACCGAATTTCCTTTTTCCTTCCAACTCCGCAAATTTCCATAAACTCAGATTTGATATACAATCGCATAATTTTATTCTACCCTAAAACTTAACAAATTTACGGAAAATCGAATACGGAAACGTGTAATCATCGATCTCCCTATTATCCTTGTAATCACGCGATTGAAGATGTACCATTTCCGAGGTTATTCAAGAAAGAAACTGAGGATCACACAGTGGTAACCCAGGTTGCCATTTCGTCGCGTATTCTCTTATTTTTCGTCTCGTATTTTCTTATTCTTCGACCTTTCATTATTTATTTCTCCCTCGAATTTGGTAATCACCGAATTTCCTTTTTTCTTGCAACTCTGAAAATTTCCATAAACTCCGATTCGATATACAATCGCGTAATTTTATTCTATCCTAAAACTTGACGATTCGAATTTGGTAAAATCGGTAATCACCGAATTTCCTTTTTCCTTCCAACTCCGCAAATTTCCATAAACTCAGATTTGATATACAATCGCATAATTTTATTCTGCCCTAGAACTTAACGAATTTAGGGAAAATCGAATACGGAAACGTGTAATCATCGATCTCCCTATTATCCTTGTAATCACGCGATCGAAGATGTACCATTTCCGAGGTTATTCAAGAAAGAAACTGAGGATCACACGGTGGTAACCCAGGTTGCCATTTCGTCGCGTATTCTAAACTCGTTCCCATGTACCCTGAGGTCGCGGCGAATCGCGTGGCTCGATACTGCAAGCGAGGCATTAGCCCGGTTCGATCCTGTGTAGATAAAAGGAAACGTCGTGGGACGAATATGAGGATGAGTCAGACTTCCAGAAGCCGGTTCCCGTTCGGCAATCCATTTATGCTTCGATGTGTACCCACCCACGTTTTCACGGGGTATTTCATTCAACGGAAAGCCATTACTGGCTGCAACGCGGCTATATATCTGGCCAGGAAGGTGGTGCACCAGGTAGCTAAAGGGGGTTGCTTACAGAGACCGAGCACGACATCCCGCTGAAAAATATTGCCTCCGAGATACGATATTGTTGCCGCGTCATAGCACCGGCCCGATTCCACCGGCGAACCGCTAGGATTAATGTTTTCAATTTTCAACGGGAGCCTTGTTAAAGATGGAGGAATCGGTTAGGGTGACCTGGCGCTGGGGTCGGATCTTTCGCGTGCATGCAAAGGGTGAAGTATGCTTTATGACTGGTTGGGGTAGGTCTCGCGAGTGCTTTATAGGTATCTAGGCTTCTCGGTAGCAATTAACCCTATGGAGGCTGATTCACACCGAGAATCCATTTTTCACACACTGTTTTTTCCAAGTATCGGAATTTTTAACCCTTTGCATTGATTCGATAATAGACACGTATTTAACTCATTGTCCACGTTTTTTAACACGACTGCTTCGAGTTAGTTAACTTTCGGATTTTTTTGGAATAATTCGGAATCAGTTTTGTTAACACAGGCTTCATGGGTAAATTGGTTATGGTATTAGAATGTGTTATATATTTTTTTTCCTTTTTGAAATTGTACCAATGATTCAATAACAAGCAAATCTTTATCTCATTACCCACGTTTTTTAACGCGACTGCTTTGGATAAGCCAATTTTGCGATTTTTTTGGAATAATTTGGAATGAGTTTCCTTAAAACAGGAATTATAGGTGAATTGGTCATCGTATTAGAACGTGTTATGGATTTTTTTTGTTGGAATACTACCAATAATTCGATAATAGACACATATTTAACTCATTGTCCACGTTTTTTAACGCGACTGCTTTGGATAAGCCAACTTTGCGGTTTTTTTGGAATAATTTGGAATGAGTTTTCTTAAAACAGGATTTATTGGTGAATTGATCATGGTATTAGAACGTGTTATGAATTTTTTTTGTTGGAATACTACAAATAATTCGATAATAGACACGTATTTAACTCATTGTCCACGTTTTTTAACACGACAGCTTCGAGTGAGTTAACTTTCGGATTTTTTTCTCATAATACGGAATCAATTTTGTTAACACTTCTTAGAACTGATAAACGTTATGCACACTGGTTGAGGTTCAGAATAACATTTTGGGAAGTTGCTATAAATTAGTCTGCTCCTTGAAGATCTCGTAAGTATTTTATAGCTACCTAGCCTTTTCAAAAACTGGCTCAATGAAATATGTAATTTCATAAAGGTGGATATACTGTTCAACCAGTTCTAGATGTTAAATTCCAAATTCCTCTGATTAATAATAATAACAACGAAGGAGGTAATAATCATAATCTAATATTATTTACTCGAGAAAAAGATCTATCAAATGAACTTAATATTAAAGGAATTAGTCAATTACCTAAAAATGGTGTAACTATAAAAAAAAGTTATTAAAAAAGCATGCCTTGTAACAAAATGAAGAATGCCTTTTTATGGATTTATTCATAAGGACTAGAATTTTACTTGATCTAAGTTTCCAAAGTCCTGTATAGCTATCTATACAACTAAGTTTATCAATTAACACCATAGGGATACCGATTCGAGTGAAGAATATTCAAAACTTGATTATTCGCAAGTCCAAACTCCTGCGAGATCCCAACGCAACTTCCTCTGTAAGATTCGCAAAAAAATTCGTGGAAAAGAAGGAAAAGACGCGAATAGAAGAGAGGAGAGGTAAAGAAAACCCGTATCGATTGTCCCGTTAATCGGTGAGAACGGTTGGCATGAAAGGGAATGCGCGAGTGGCTTTTAATGGAAGAGAGGAGGAAAAAGTAAGCGCTTTAATGGCGCCTGTAGTTAATGCCACCGCTGCTTGGTTTAATGACGTTGAAGAGTCGCCGGTTTCCCTTTGGTCGCGTGTTTTCTTCGCCCCGCGAGAGGTCTAACGCGACACGGCACTGTTACAACCCGGGATAGGCCATCCCGCTAATTAATGCAGTTTTAGTCGCGCGCTTAGAGCGAAGGCGAGGAGTCGCGGGGCCGGAAGACGGCTGGCTCTCACCTACGTACTCGTTAGCCACCTTAATTCCTCGCCATCTTCCCTCAGACTTCTGCCAGGCGCCCTGTTTACCTTTCATTTCCCGGCTAATGATAGCCGGAGGACGCGCGTCGCGTGATCAAGCCTCGAAATCCGCGACGCCCGGCACCGCGTTTAATTATCGCCCCGAAAACTTCCGACACGGTGGACACGTTTAGCCAAGGAAATCCGAATGAAAACATTTACCGCGATTACTTCAAAGACGATCACTGAAAAGGAATTAATCCGGCGATTAAATAAAATTTTCCCGAGTTTCAACATGTTTTCTCCTGGATGAAGAAGAAATCGCGTGATTTTTTAGAAAGAGTAGCGACGAATTTTTTTTTATTTTTACAACGTTTATTTTTTACTCGTAAATGGTATTTTGAAAAGAAATTGGATCATGTGGAACGTTAACACTTTGACTGTCACGTAATTTTATTATTCAAAGCATAGAATGGCAAAATAATAATAAATTGGTGGTATAAGATAATATTCTTATCCAATGAAAACAATAAATTTTTAATATTTAATTGTTCAATGAGGCACTTTTTATTTTGAAGAATTTTCTAATTAGCGGCTACATGCCAAATTCACTAACTGTTACTTTTCTTTCAATTTTTACAATTGGAAGGAGTTCAAAAGGTCACCAATAACCACCATGGCGTCATAGGAGAAACTATGACCGGTCAAAGTGTTAACCCCTTGCTTTACGATTTATCTTTCAACAAAAGCGACACCAAGATCGTTGTCTGAGCATTCGAAACTGTACAAATCGCAAACTTCCTATGATTTGTATACACACGTGTGCGGTACAATTAACTTTGCAAGATGTTTGATAAATAATTACGATTAGTTGATTATTAAACAAAAAAAAGATTTATTGTTGCAAATTGGCCCGAAAGGGCTAAGAAAGACTCGTGTAATTTTTAGGAGCATTGATGAGCGAGACATCATTGATCGAATTTTATTAAATAATTTATTTTTGAAGTAGTCGAAGTCGCGTGTAATGATAATTTCAGTGGAATACTCGATTCTACTATCCAAACACTTCCCAATTCGAGTCAGTATATTTCGTGTACTCGTCTTGAATATAAATACTCCTATTCGAAGCGATTTATACAGAACACGATTCATTTTAGGAATTCCTTCGGTTAACCGTGATGATAATCTTACGCGAGTTTCGAATAATTAATCAGGAAATTAATATAACAACGAGGAAGATACGCTTGAAAATATTTTACACCGGTATATGAAATAATACAATGCCAATAATAATTTAGACACAATAAATACGCAGCATTGGCTATTTATACACGTCAATCTGAATAATTACGTCATGTTTCATATAGAATATGAAATTTGCGGTAATCGTGCTTGACAACTTGCCTCGGGAGTGCCTCTCGTGTCACACCGTGAAAGGATTAAACTTCAAATGGAACGTTTCCTTTTTCGCAACACGTTAAAATTCATTAAACTCCGCTTTAATTCCGACGTAAATTCACCGCTCTATATTTCAAATGTTTATAACGTCATAAATATTCCTCGCGAGTCCATATTACATATTTATTTACATACATTAAATCGGTATTTCTGTACTGTGAAACTATTTACAGAAACGTCTGAAAATTCACAGCGAACGAAGGAAATGATTAGAAGAAAAAAGAAAGCTTAGAAACTGTTTATGGGCAAACTATGACTAACTTTGGCAGTCAACGATCCCTGCCAAACGATAATATCCCGTGACTCGTGCAAAAACCGGAGCTAACTAATTTCGTAACTAAAACTGTCATAAAAGGGGGAGTGAAGGGAGACATCCCTTAAGGAAGCACGCATCGCTTCGCAAGGGTACGACATTCAGCCCCTCGTTTCCTCGCGTTTGCGAGTCTCATATCAACGAAACGAGGCCTCTTACGGGGGAAACTGATTGAAATTACAGTTGGCTATAGTACACCATAAAAGAGCCTGTGCAATCCAGCGCGATGGTAATTAACGGGTTGTTTCGAACATCTGCTCTACGTATCTCGATTCCTTAACGTCTTCTGCGATCTCCTTATATCCCTGCAAATTTGCAAGAATTTTTTAAAGGATTCATCCGCTTTTCGCGTGCGAATCCACTTTATTTTTCAATCCCGCGGTCCTCGTCTACACTTTCTATTTACGAAAGTACATATAACGATTATAATAGACAGGATGTAGAAATATTTTTAACATGAGGAGGTTATTTATAAAAGTATGTCGTAAGTCAATAACGATAATTTAGAAATAATAAACCAACGCTGATAAATTATTTCCAAGTCGGTTCGCTCGAGCTATTAAATTATTTTCGTTAATTCAGAGAAATTAATCCGCGTAATAGTTTATTATAAACTGGACCAACAGGTTGCTCGAAAGAGAAGTTAAATTATTACGCGATCATTTGGAAATAAGAAAAATCGCTCGCGTCTTGGTAAAAATCTTCGAATTACCGTTTTGCATAATTACCGGGAATATTCATAACGCTAATTAATGAATGTAATTGCACCCTAAGCAGCCTAACGTTTCCATATCTGCTTAGTTTCGTAATATCAAAAACCTATTAACCCTTTGAGAGGTGACTCTCAGTCACCATTCGTTTTAATGCCATAGCTCGAGTTCGAATAAGCGATAATAACTATCGCAGGAAGCTTAATTTTAGGAAAGTAGGATTACAAGATAACATCAAAGTTACCGATAGACAAATGTTGCTTTTTTCGA
>NIJG01000292.1:58271-79912 GCA_002201625.1 Euglossa dilemma | reverse complement strand
ACAGGTAATGAAAACTACGTATTTTCTTTAAAAATAAGATCATGAGTTTAATTTAAAAATAACTATGATATTAACAAATTTAATACAAGTTGATTAAACCTATTAATATTGTATAATTGGAACAACTCACCCGTCAAATTGACGGGTCCCGTAAATCTAGTGTTAAAGGTCAAATAAAACGATAGTTGTCACTGATATCTTCTCGAGTACGATTAAAAATCGAAAAAGAAAAGAATTAATTTAAAAATCTCAGTCACGATAATAAATAAAAGTTAATATAGCTAACCCAGAAACGAGGTACGATTTCAATAGCCTAGTGGTCGATAAGGATCGAATAAGAATCGGAAAACTGGTTCGAGATGGTTTCTCTTTTATTTCGGGACAGCATGGAATCGTTCGAAATAACACGAGGCCCCGGAAAAAAACGAGGGCTATGGAAAAGAGGCGAAACGCTGTGCCGCTTTAACGCCGATTAATTACTCGATGTTTCGCGGGTTCTTTCTTCGGCTCGCGGTTGAACAGACGGGACGAGCACTGTTTGAAAAACCACGTACCACAGGCAAGATTCTATTTCTGAGGCCCATTCAAGCCAACCGGCAGCATTTCCCGCCGTTTCTTCAAAAAACAATTCGCCGAGCGGCTCGACGCCGCGCAGAAAGNTATTCAGTTCAATAAATATGCAAAGAAGGTTTACGACTTTTAGCATCTAACGAAGGTCGGAGAGCTCACGGATTTGTCTTTAATTACTTTCGAGATATCGATGTGACCGCGCCATTAATATGTATTCCTATGGAATTATTATACATGCAACGTTGTTGCATTATGCAATGTGATCTCGGATAAGGTAATTTCAATGCATAAATTTCAGACAATAAGCTATTAGACGAAGAACCCGGAGCAACGAAAGTTAAGTAATTCCTCCTTCAAAGAGCAATGCGATTTGTATCTTGGCTTCTCTGGGTCCATTCGTCTCTCGTTATCCACTGTTTGCTTTGCTGCTTAAGATTCGCTCATGGAAATAAGCAACGCTGATTTACTTATCGAATAATTTTACTTTCCATCGCCGTTGTAGCTTGAAACCTTTACTATCAATAGCCACCTCGAATTCAGATCAAATTCTGCAATTATCTAAGAGATTTTCCTTGTACATTCCTCTACAAATTCCTCAGCTACCTAGAAATCTACTAGACTCCTAAATTAATAAACAGATAGTCTCGATAAGAAAATAAATTAATAAGAAACCCAAATTTATTAATTTCTTTCTCTCAATCCTTATTCTAACCAGTCAGTATTATTCGTTCATTAAAAATTCCGAATTCCTAACAAATAAATCTTCAAAGAATAATTAATACACCTCAAAAAAATTCCACGTTCATTAAAAATTCTGAAACCAACGTACAAGTACTCTAACTAATTCAGAAAATATAATAAGTCGTAAAGAAAATTCCTATCTCCAAATAACCCACTATAAACCACCCAAACATCCCCCAATGCGACTCAAAAAATTCCGAGTTCGTTAAAAAATTCTGAAACCAATGCACAAGTATCCAAACTAATTCAGAAAATATAACGAATCGTAAAGAAAATTCCTACCTCCAAATATCCCTCTACAAGCCACCCAAACATCCCCTATTGCAACTAAAAAATTCCTAGTTCGTTAAAAAATTCTGAAACAAATGCACAAATACCCAAACTAATTCAGAAAATATAATGAATCGTTAAAAAAAATCCTATTTCTAAATAACCCACTATAAACCACCCAAACATCCCCCAATACGACTCAAAAANGTTCATTAAAAATTCCGAATTCCTAACAAATAAATCTTCAAAGAATAATTAATACACCTCAAAAAAATTCCACGTTCATTAAAAATTCTGAAACCAACGTACAAGTACTCTAACTAATTCAGAAAATATAATAAGTCGTAAAGAAAATTCCTATCTCCAAATAACCCACTATAAACCACCCAAACATCCCCCAATGCGACTCAAAAAATTCCGAGTTCGTTAAAAAATTCTGAAACCAATGCACAAGTATCCAAACTAATTCAGAAAATATAACGAATCGTAAAGAAAATTCCTACCTCCAAATATCCCTCTACAAGCCACCCAAACATCCCCTATTGCAACTAAAAAATTCCTAGTTCGTTAAAAAATTCTGAAACAAAGGCACAAATACCCAAACTAATTCAGAAAATATAATGAATCGTTAAAAAAAATCCTATTTCTAAATAACCCACTATAAACCACCCAAACATCCCCCAATACGCCTCAAAAAGTCCCGAGTTCGTTAAAAAATTCTACAACAAATGCACAAGTACCCTAACTAATTCAGAATATATAATAAATCGTAAAGAAAATTCCTATTTGCAAATATCTCTCTACAAACCACCCAAACATCCCCCATTGCAACTCAAAAACCCCGAGTTGGTTAAAAAATTCTGAAACAAATACACAAGTAGCCTAACAAATTCACAAAATATATAAATCATTAAGAAAATTCCCCAAATCTTCCTTTACAAACACCACCCAGAACTTCATCCCTAAAACACATGACTGAAACGCCCGCGCCACACGCGAAGAAACCCGAAGTCGGTTAAATGATTCTCGAGTTAACGAACAAATATCCGCCAAGCGTGTAAATCACAAGAGGAATCGCTATCTGGAAGTTCTTTCCCTCAAATTCTCAACTTTCTCGCCTGTCCCTCCTCAAGGAGGTTCTATAATTCGCAAAGTTACCCCGCGGTTTAACGAGCCACCCCGCTACAGCCAAGAGGCTCGGCCGATTCTTCTCGGCTCTTTAAGTCAAGGATTAATCGGCGGCCATTAAAGGTCCAGCGAACGTTGGGCGAATAACGTGCTGGCCATTCGTTTCGAGATTAAGATCACGTTCTTGGGACGCCTCAATCGCAGAACAGAGGCGGGACGCGAGAACACAGCAATTTGTAGCGCGCTGCCAGCCCAGAGGGAAATCACTGGCCTGTGTATACCTTATGCATAGCCGTGAGGGGTTGCTACACGATAGTGTACGTACACACGACGGTAACAGGGAGGTGTTAATAGCCGAAGGTGGGTACCGACGGTGCTTAATATGATTGACAGCACGAATGGGTAATTAACAACCGAGTCGCTTTCACGTGCAGTGCACACCGGTGTCTGAGGGGGCGGCATATTTAGTACGGCCAAACTCGCTGCTATAACGCGGTTATACTAAGTTTAATTACTCTAACAGATATTTCGGGAACGCTGATAGCGTTTGGCCGCGTCTACACGCCATTTCGACGAGCACGCTTGCGAGTATTCCGCGAAGAATGCACGCGCGCGGAATTAATTGTCCTCGACGCTGCGAGAGAGAGAGCGTCGGGGTGTACGGTTGCAGATTTTGTACAATTTTCCACTGTATTCGCCGCGACAAGCGTAATATGCACCTACGATCTTGGGTTTCGAAATTTTGAAACACGCGCTGAGGGTGTTTTGTGGTCCGAGAATTGTTGTTGTAACCTGCTTGTCTATGTATAGGGTATGTAATTGGTAGCAATGTTTTGTGATCTGTCGAATCAGTGATTGTTTATTAAGAACGTGTTTTAGAAACTGTATTAAAAATAGAGTAAAATTAAAATACACGGATTAGGTAAATAATTGTTTACATTATTGCACGGGGATTTATTTTATAAATACATTTCGATGTTTAGGAGTTTTGGGGTACGAGAATTGTTGTTGTAACCTGCTTGTCTATGTATAGGACACGTAATTGGTAGCAATGTTTTGTGATCTGTCGAATCAGTGATTGTTTATTAAGAACGTGTTTTGAAAACTGAATTAAATCAATAAACCGAATTAAAAATAGAGTAAAATTAAAATACACGGATTGGGTAAATAATTGTTTACATTATTGCACGGGGATTTATTTTATAAATATATTTCGATATTCGGGAGTTTTGGGATGCGAGAATTGTTATTGTAACCTGCTTGTCTATGTATAGGACACGTAATTGGTTGCAATGTTTTGTGATCTGTCAAATCAGTGATTGTTTATTAAGAACGTGTTTTGGAAACTGAATTAAATCAATAAACCGAATTAAAAATAGAGTAAAATTAAAATACACGGATTGGATAAATAATTGCTTACATTATTGCACGGGGATTTATTTTATAAATATATTTCGATGTTCGGGAATGTAGAATGAATATTAATTTTTGCGCGAAGTGAAGAATTTTTAAATTAGTCAGAAATGGTGAGCTTGATTCATCAATTCTGTAAACAAGTTTCAAGAGGAAAATGCCTTTTTCGCGTTATCTTATCTAAATCTCTGATCAAATATTTAGATAAAGATGTTTAATGAACGTCAGTGTTCTATTAAAATGAGATATCAAAACACGAATCTTTATTAAGATTACCGGAGCTTAAATCTTGTTATTCGCGAAATCCGTTATATCGCGCGCGATAAAAATTATATTTACATTAAGACTGCGCGATAAAAATTAAGTTAGCAGCCGTGTTAAATTGCAAGATAAATAATTTCGACCCGTATACCATCGTTGTTATTAATACCTTCAATAACGAATCACGCACAATATCGCAATTTATCGTGCAAGAAGGAATCAAAAACAAAAATACACCGATATTACTATTATAACGAATAATACAAAATAAGAATAAACGAAATCTTATTTACTTTAAAAAATGGATAAAAATGTAGACTTACGAGTCACTTTACTCAGCTTCCAGAAATAATTCGCAAACTGCTGGTTAAAACGTCTCGAAACAAACATTGTACAGTATCAAAAGAAACATATCTTATCTAACATTTCTTTATGAATTACTTAATAATCTGTCATTCAATTCCCAAAACTCTTTCGAATCACGCGTGTCTCGAACTCAAACCAAAATAACGAAAAATCAATTCGAAATACTTTGTCGCCCAACAAACGATTTCTAAACAATTCAAAATTTCGGAATTAAACGATCCACTCTGCACAAAACTGATCAATTCATTTCCTCTCAATTATCCTCGATAAAAGAAAAAAAGAAGAAAGGAACAAAAAAATTCAATAAAATTCCAAAACCGTTATCAAAAAAATTCCCGAGCCCGGTTTTTTCCACCCCTAACACTAGCTTCATAGAAATTCTGTAAATCTCGAATAACCGGGACACAATGCGGTCTAAAATTCCATGCAATTAAGACAAAACCTAAAGGAAAACCGATCGTGTACGAGGAAAGGCATCTGTTGAGACGTAGCGACCGAATTTCCTAGCCAACAAAAGGAACGACAAAGTCCCGACCGCAAAAGAGGCTCCTTTTAACCCATTCGGCCAAGCACAACAGAGAATATATCATGCCCTTAACCTGAATTTTTTCTTCCAATTACCTTTCAAGCTGCAGGTCGATACGGAACCGGAAAGGGTCCTGGCGTGATTGGTCACGGCCAGCAGCAAAGGTGTGGCCGTGATGAAGCTCTTCGACTTAGGCACGAACTCCTTCTGCACCGCGTAGCTACGCGTGCGTCGCCGGAAGATCGGCGAGTCGAGGAAGCTGTCGTCGTACTGAGGCATCTTAAGAGGCTGTTTCGAAGAACCAATGATGATGATCCTCGAGACACGGATCACGGTCGGATGGCCTTTGACAGACATCCATCGTCTCACACTGTTCTTCCTGCACGGATATCATTCTCCACGGACACGGCAACACCCCGTTCCGTTTTGCCTTTCGAGGAATTTTATCACTGGCTCGATAAGTACTCGGCGATTGATAGTCTCTTCTTCCAGACCACTTGCTTCCCGAGATTACGGGTCTCACAGATTTTTCACTCGCACACTACTGTTGACGTTTCGGTATTCGAGTGGCTGGCCCTTCGCGTGGGTGTAGCAGTTATTTTAATAGATCGCCGTTTTCACGGATTTTTCTGTTACACTGTTCACGTTTCAATGGTATTTCGTCTTTTCGAGAGCTGTAGCTATTTTGACTTGGAGAACGTAGCAGATTCTACACTGGGTAAAGAATTATTTAGGTATTAATATTTATCGGTTGCACACCGTTGACAAAATTTCCTTTGAAAATCCTTTGAATGTCTCCTAATGAATTAAAATTTCGCGGTTAACGATAAAAGTTTAAATCTATATCAAGATCGTTCGATAAATATTAAAATATAAAAAATTGGTGCCAAATATCCGAATAATTAGTAAAATTGCAGTGAATTTACCGGTTGCATACCATAAGTGCAATTATTACGTTTTAGTTCTACGAATAAATGTGAAAATTGGAAAAAATTTCCTTTGAAAGTCTCCTAGTGAATTAAAATTTCTCGATTAACGATAAAAGCTTAAATCTATATCAAGATCGTTCGATAAATATTAAAATATAAACAATTGGTACCAAGTATCTGAATAATGAATACAATTGCAGTGAATTTACCGGTTGCACACCATAAGTGCAATTATTACGTTTTAGTTCTATGAATAAATATGAAAATTGGAAAAAATTTCCTTTGAAAGTCTCCTAATGAATTAAAATTTCTCAGTTAACGATAAAAGCTTAAACTTATATCAAGATTATTCGATAAATATTAAAAAATAAAAAAAGTATCAAATATCCGAATAATAAATAAAATTACAGTCAAGTGTAACAAATATTCGAAACGAATTTCTATTTATAGTTGATATTATATTTAACCTACTCTATCGCAATTTTCATCGCAATGACGACACGCTAATTACTTCGAGCAATGCGAGTACAACTATTCAGAAACTTTCCGACGTCGTCACTCGATTAGTCAATGATCGATGATCACTTTCACGGTAAATTGATTCCATTGAACGCAAAAAGCAGGCTGATTTATGCCTCGTTCTTTCTACAGACATATTACGCGATTAGAGGATGATGGTAGCAGGCAATGGATATCGATTGTGACTATCGAGCTGGTGACATTTCTTCTGTTCGCTGGTGGACACATGTATTCGCGTAATTGCGCAATATTGCACATGATCCCGCGAACTGTATATTTAGCGAGTGACTTACGGGTTCACGTTGTAAACAGATAACACCCAGTGACAATACACTGTTTGCTGAACTTTAATTCCGCGCTGAACGCCGGATAATTAATGATACGTGGAACAATTTTAAGATACCACCGCGGTTGAAGTAATGAGCAATTACACGGACTAATTTGCGACACGGTTAACGAGCAATATTACCTGCCAGCGTATATAGGAAAATGAAAAACGAGAGAGATTTTATCTTGAAATCTCACCTCTTTGTTCCTTACGGATATAATTTTGTAATCGGAGCATTTTTATAAGAATTTTAATGGCAATTTTCACTTTCATATCTTTAACGCAAGTGATAATTTATACCATTTAATACAGCATTTGTGTTTAATATATCGACGAGGTAGAAATCGTTGTGCAAAATATTCTAAATATTAAATCATCCTATAAATTTGGTCCGCGGCGATATTTACATTTTTCGTCGCATTTTATAAACTATATTTATGGGATAACGTGTTTGCCAACAAAATAGCGACTACATTTTTCCTTAACACTAGGTTTACGGGACCCGTCAATTTGATGGGTGAGTTGCTCCAATTATAAGATATTAACAGATTTAATTAACCTATATGAAATCTGTTAATATTGCGAGTGTTTGTTTTTTTAAAGAAAATACGTGGTTTCCTTTACCGGTAAATTTATTGGATGTTCGTAAAAATAAGTATACAAAAAACGTCCGCAAACCTAGTGTTAATATTCAAAGGTTTATTCGACACGTATAGTTTTAAATAGAAAAGTAAAAACAGGAACTTGTGGGATAACCTTATACATTGCATAAAATTGTGTAAAATATTCACCTAATAAAACATTCTAGGAAATAAAATAGCGTACAGCGAACCCATAAATATAACAGATAGGGTTGAACATAGCGACCCTTGGTAATTATCGGAAAACCCTTTATTTCTCGACCAGCCCCTAATTTCTCTCTTTAATTCCAGCATTTAACTAGAAGCTTTTCCAATCTCATCGAAACCTGTACAAATTAACCTGGCATTAAATATCCAAGCTTAGTCGAAACTAAATCTTCCCGGAAATGCTGTGGGTCATCCAAATGGCTTCTCTTAAATCAAAATAACGCGAGCAACAAACGGACATCTCCTCTTGAAAGCCGGATAAACGGTCCTCTGCGGGCAAAGGAACGCCTAATAGCAAGAAATTACGCGATCTCTAAAACCGGTGGACGGGAAGAGGCGCGTGAAGAAATACCAGGCCTAATTTATCACCGGGAACCAAGGCATTCCTTGGCTCTAGAACGTGATTTGTAATCGATCAGAAAATCGCAACGCTAGAAAAGCCGGGATATTTAGATTGAGCCGAGCCGATGACAGTAGCGCCTAAATATACGTGCGATGATACATTTAGCGGCCTCGAGTACTATACCGAAGCAGAGAGTACCTAGGCAGCATTCGAGTTCCAGGATGTCTATTTTAACGCGACGGATGTTCCGTTACGATTTCTTGCCGCGTTTCCTAGTCTTTCACGCAGCCTCGTGAATATAGTAATCGATAGCCCCGTTTGCTCTATCATTTCGCGGGCAGAATGGTGTAAGGAACGTGGTATCAGCGCGTCCGCCATTGTTGCCAAGTTGGAAATTATTTCGAGCAACCTATCAATGAGCGGGCTGGAAATTCCAGGTATTTCCAGAATTCTACGAACCTCCACTCTGAGAACCTAATTTTTGCGTATCGGTGCGTCGTGCGATCACATTTCTTCAGGATTAACTGGTTACCGTGAATTTATTAAAAGAAAATGTCCTCCTGGTTGCAACGGTCTAGAGTATCAAGAGGTTCATCGTTTGATTTCACGAATCTTTTCTTCGCCAGTCTAACAGACTGATCTCAAGAAAGAATGTCTTTCCTAAAATACCTAAACCTCGGACGTATACTCGAGGAGACGAAGGGAACTTGCAACCTGTTCGAAGAAGAATTCAACAAAGGAAGACTCGACGTTTCGCTTTAACGAGGTTACCATCCCGAAGAATGTCAAGCTCTTCCGCGACAGCCAGAGGATAGACACTCGTGAAACGAGAAGAGAATTACCAAGCTATTAGAATAAAAATTCGACAAAGGACCAAGCTCTGCGAGCGATCCGGTTTAATGGGGTTAGCCGTTGATAAAAATGCATCGATCAAGAGGCAAGGTATAGCAGCGGCAGGATCCTTGAAGGTTCCATCAGTTTTCACGACAAACGATCCGCGTTTACTGGAGCGGCAAGTCGACCTCTTCTTCCACCTTCGACCCCGTCGCGGTTCCACGTCGGTTTTACTGCTTTCCCGAACGACGTGTATGATTCGATACGAGACCAGGAGGTCAATCGTGTAACTCGTTCCACGCTGGGCTGAGCACAAGGACCGCGTTTTTCTGGCCTGCCTGCTCTCGCTAAATTATCGAATTTTCTGGCAATATTTATAACACACGGGGCCACGACTTCGAGCCTTTGTCGAGGAAATGAAACGTGGCTTGCTATAGGCTGATTGGTAAAATAAGTGTGAAACGGAAAAGCAATGAAGAAAGGAAAAAAAATTCCGGAGTGAGTGGACCTTGCTGTGAGATGGATGGTTTGGGGATGTTTTTGGCAATTTATAGGAAAGTTATATTAACCCTTTGAGCTCGAAGAATTTTCTCGTGGTGAACAACGCAATTCGAAGTTTTTCTTATATCTTTGTATCCTCGCTAATGCTTTTAACACTAGATTTATCAGACCAGTTAAAATGACTGGTTTTGCAATTTCAATTGAAAATTCCTACTGTATGTAACATTTTCTTTCTGAAATGATATTACGACTTTTGCAGCTGTAACTAAAGAATCAGTTTTATGAATTTTATATTATTTTATATGTATTCTTAACAAATATACTTTTTGTTATTGACACTTATACCAGTACCAGTCAAAATGACTGGCGCGTGTTTCTATGCGATGAAATGATATAGGGGCAGCTACAACAATTGATAAGTGCTGCAATGTTTTCTTTTCGGGCTTTAGTTCAACAGTTTGGAAGAAATTTATTGAAAATAGCTAGAATTGCTTCGAATTCGGAGCTTATATTACGGTGGATGAGTAACTCCTTCCAACGAAAAATCTACATATGTAAAAATTGTGAGCGATGAACTACAAACAATTAAGCGTTTGATCAATTGATAATGTCTATAAATCTATTTTTGTATTACAATTAATATTATTCAACTGTTTTTGTCATTTTTGAAAAGTAAATAGAGACTGGAAACACCACTAAGCGATTCTGACTGGTTTTGGTAGAAATAGGTATACTTAACTAGCCGGTAAATCTAGTGTTAACAATGAAACGAAAAAAGTAAAGCACGTGTTGGGTTAGATTATCGAGTTACTTCGAGCATAGTTATTCTTAATATATTTATCGTTTCGTATTCATTATTTAAGTTATGGTATTAAAACGAATGGCGACTGACATTAATAATAAATACATGGTGGCTAATGTTATATATGTTCCTAAATTTTTGATAAGAATATTCTTTTGAAATTTTATTCGAACAATCGTGCATCGACTATATTAACCTTTTAGCTTACAATGACGCCTCAGAGGCGACGTAAGGCTATCGGGCCAATTTGCAACAATAAATCTCTTTTTTGTTTAATAATCAACTAATCGTAATTATTTATCAAACATCTAGCAAAGTTAATTGTACCGAGCACGTGGATATACAAATCATAGGAAGTTTGCGATTTGTACAGTTTCGAACGTTCAGCCAACAACCTTGGTGTCGCTATTGTTGAAAAATAAATCGTAAGGCAAGGGGTTAATTTAGAAAATTATTTTCAATAAATGTTATTCAAAATTTTATCTTGAAAATTACCGGTAATTGATTTCTTAAACGAGTACGGTTTCGTGCGAGGGAAAAATCGAGCCCTAGCTTGAATCATGTCGAGTCGGAACACGCAATAACCAAAGGGCTGAAATCACGCAACGATTTTTCGACCACGACCCTTCGAGTCCGAATCGTAAAACACTGCCGCGCCTATCATAACGTCACCCTGAAATAACACTACCCTCGCCCCAATAGTTCTTGACCATTTCTACCACCCCCGAAATCCGGCCAATACCGTTCGATATCAGCCAATCCTCGCACTCCACCGATCTCATATAAATATCCGCTACTTTCAAGGATAAAGTAAGACTCGTAAAAGAATATCTGCCCAGAATATCCTGTTACGCGAGAAAAGGAATTATAGTTTCGGACGGTTTCTTATTTCGATTCGAGGGAGAATGTGTCTGGTGTCTAAAAAAAGAACACGTGACCATCAAAAGTCTATTACTGTACTATGTAACAAAGCCTCGAAGTCTGTCAAACAATCTTGTAAACTGCCAATCATTGTCACTCGTACCTAACATTAATAGATGCAAAACGATTGTAAAACGTGCCACGAAACATGAATTCTCGGATGAAAAAATTCATCTCACCTGTCTAGACATCTAGTATCCATTGTCTACAAACGTAAAAAAATTGAAACATCGTAACAATTGCACTCCCTAACCGTCTCTGAAACTACAGAAGCACAAATAACAACAGCCGCATCGCTTAGTATTATAGAGTATTAACAGACAAGAAGATTAACCGATAACCACCTCAACGAGATCCTATTACTATACTTTGTAACATAGCCCCAAGTCCATCAAGCAATCTTACAAACCGTCAGTGACACTCAACGGACTTAATCTCCGATACTCGCAGACACAAAAGATCCAGACTGGTACACATTCTCGAGTCGTCTGGAGGTAAGCGTAAAAGGAAGAATGAAAAGGAAAAACCCTGTTATACGCACGATCGTAGACACTCGATCAACGATACTTCGGAGACCAAATACTCGATAATCTTGGCAGAGATAAAACAGTATCGACAGAGCAAACATTCGGAACCCGAATGGCACACCGTCGCGGAATATCGAAAGCAACGCAGAAGATCCTGACAGACTCTCTCGCGGACACTCAGTCACTGAGACCGAGAAAAGCCCTAATACCCAGTGTCTATAAACGCGAAAGAGTTAAACCAGTATCCATAGAATGAACGTCCACTCTCGGAACGTCTCTCGGAAACACGAACAACAGCGAGCTGACGATAAATCTCGCGGCGGCACTAGGCTGTCAAACAAGAGCAAACTAGCCGGCTATGAAAAGGCAACCGACGTCCCCGGCTGGAATCTCGACGACAGGTCGCCCCAATTATTTAGCGTACACTTCGACGGCCTTGTAATCATGCAAATCCGCGGGAATTCCGCGGCGGGCCGAGATTCCCTGATTAATAATAATTAGCACTGATGAACTTGCGACCCAGTTACTTTGCTCAGCTTCCTGTCGCGCCCAGGGCGCCTTGCGTTTATTTTAGGAGTTCGATGCTCCACCACAGGGCTCCCACCGATTTGAATAACAGAAAATGTCCTTGATTACAGCGATCCAGAGTATTAACCCTTTGCGCTCGAAGACTGTTTTTCTATGAAGAAGCTTTTTTCATGTTTCGATAAACTCGGTAGTACCTTTCATGTGAAAATATGTAAAAAATAGTATACGTTTGGGTTTGGAACGAGCAGAATTATTTTATTTTTATACTTAGCGTGTAGTTACCTTTCATATAGTTATTATCGCTTCGCGTTTAAGTTATGGAATTAAAACGAATGGTGACTGAGAGTAACCTCTCGAGTGCAAAGGGTTAACACTATGCTGTCCGCACGTCTATTCTAGATTTTTTCGTGTCGCGCCGGTAAGACTGACTTACATCATTTCGCTTTTGTTTTTCGAGGTTTTCGTTTACTAATATTATCGTCAGTTCCTATGTCTCAATCCTGACCCTCTATTTTCTCGAAATTGTGAGAGGTAAATAAGTAGAAGATTCTTTTGTAACCACTGACAATTAACCGATAGTTTTTCGCATGGCACCAATGTGGAACCACCGGACGTCATAGTGTTAAGGAAAATAGCGAAACAATTCGCGTAAGCAACGACGCGAATCTTTTTGTCAAAAAAGAAGAAGTTGTAAATAAACTTCCGAACCTATTTTGTCTCTTCTTACCTCAATTCTGCGAAGTTAGGGAAATTCTCGAAGTAAATGAATTTGCGAAGCTGAGAAATTCGAGGAGTCTCTAGGTTTATGGGGGTATTTCGTATACCTATTTCTACGGACACCCGTCAGATTTACGGTAAAGAAAACCACATATTTTCTTTACAAAATAAACGATGGGTTTAATTTGAAAACAATCGCAATATTAACAGACTTAATATAAGTTAATTAAATCTGTTAATATCGTATAACTGAAGCAACCCATCCGTCAAATTCACGGGTCCTATAAATCTAGTGTTAAGTGCCAGTGGTTACAAAAGTCTTGTACTTATTTACCTCTCAGAATTTCGAGAATATGGAGGGACAGGATTGAGACATATAAACTAACGATAATATTAGTAAACAAAATTCTCGAAAAACCGCCGGTGAAAAACGAAACGATGTAGTCAGTTCTACCGGTGCGACACGAAAAAATCTAGAATAGACGTGTGGACGACATAGTGTTAAGAAGTTCGTCGTTCGATTTCACGACTCCTTTCTGCTGATTTATCCCGAGAAAGAATTTTTTAAAATATCTAAATCTCGGACTAAACCGCCGATTTTCCATCTCAAAATCGACGCGTGTTTCGCGGATCCAGAGGCGTCGAGACGGATTCGTCGATCGCGACCAGACGTGCCAGTTCACCTCCGAAAATAAAATCGGTTCGAGCCGAGATTTTATCATCGTTGCCTGCTTCGTTTCCATCGTCCTTTCTCGTTTTACGTGCTTTTTTGGAAGCGGCTTTTGTTCGGTCGCGATACTTTTTTCTCCGTATCTTTCCATCTTTTTTTTAATTGGTTTCTTGTTTCAGTCAGTGTTCGGGTTTGTATGTATATTTCTGAGAGCCTGGTTCGTGTAACCGGAATAACTTTTCCCTCTTTGTTTCTTCCTTTTCTATATTTCGCTCGGTTAACTGTGATTCTCCTTTATATGGTCGAAATTGTTCCGCGTTGTTTTGATATTCTACCTGTTTCCCGCGTTTATTTTTAAGACTGGTCCATCTTTGTTTGGTCTGCAATACCTCGTTCTATCTTTGCATCGTTCGCGTTCTGTATATATGTGCATGTATTTAATACGAATATACAACGCGAGGCGATTCTTTTTTTCTTTTTTCATTTAATCTACGTTCTTTTTTATCGTTTCTTTTCTGCGGATTTTAACAAACATTTCTTCTTCAAAAGCTGTGTTCTTCGAAATGTTTGACGTAATTACGATGTCGCGATCGAGAGCACGATATCGAGTAACGTAACCGGCGGTTACAGCATGGTTAACCGACAGAAAAAAAGGACGGGAAAGAGAGGAAAAAATGGAAATACAGGGAAAAACGCGCCAGACGAGAAACATTGTATCGCGCAATTGAAGTACTGTAAATGACAGAATATTTAATGCGCGCGAATTGAAGTTAAACGCTCGAACGAGATACTGTTTTCAGTTCCAGGTGAAATCAATTGTGTGAAGCGTTTTATGAAATATAAATGGTCGGCCACGGTTGTTGTTTTAGTTATTTGCTTTACAGCTGTTTCATAAACTTTGCCGAGTAAATTAACGCGCCCGCGTATCGTGATTTTTCAAGTCCCGCGCAGAAATTTTCAGCTTAATTAATTTTCACAATTTACCAGCGAGTCACGCGTTGAAAAGAATGAATTATAAATTAAATTTGTCAAAGATTGAAAATTATTTTAGAGTTAAAACTTCCTTTTTTCACTAATTTTTTAACTCATTCGTCTGTTTAGAAATAAACCCGTTCATTTGGAAACTATCGGTGATTAGCGAATATTTACAAAACACGCAGATGCGCGAAATAAAATCCAAAGTTCATACCCCTACTTAATCTCTAATGCATCTACTTAGCCTCTTCAGGGACAAACTGATTGAGGCCACAGAAAGATAATTACTTTTTTATTTTCCTCGCTAAAACACAATGCACACGCATATATCTACGAGCTATTGAGCTTAACTATTCGCTAAAAGCTCTATTCACAGTGCCACATGCCACGAAATCATACTTGAACTAAACAAAACCTAGACGTCCACGCACGTGCCAATATCCTTCAAGATATTAATACGATAACTATCCCAAAATAGATGATCAAACAGAGGCAAGATTGACCTGTTCTCAGTACGATTTCATCTTCCAATGAACTTCTATAAAATACCATTCATCGTGCTGGAAAATTTACGAATTCTGTCTAGAACTTCCATTGATTACCTAATGATTCTTAATCACCAAATCTTTTTACAAATTTTTAGATTTTTTCAGAACAGAATCTTCGAAAACTTTCGAAACTGTGATCCAACCAGCTAAATTTAACGTAAACCTCTGAACGCAATGGTATACATAAAAGATCCGACTATTTGTCACTTAATAACCCTATCAACTTCAACAAAGAGACTCGAAATAGTACCGTTTCGAGAGCTATGTAAGGCAAATCATAGCGTAACTTCGCATTACCCAGCGGCCATTGTGGAATATACCGGATTCTTCGGCAATCGCGAGGTTTAAACCACGTAAATTACATCGCACTCAATTACACGACGCATAATCCCAACCTTTGACGTCCCGTATCAGCATCTTCGATCGCGGAACATCGTCCACGCGGATTAAAACGCGCGTCAGCCGGCTCCTATTCCGCTAACTAATCGGGCCTTGATCGCCTATTACGCAGCGTCTACGTTCCGTTTGCTCCAGATCATGGTGTCGCGATCTGGGTCGTCAAGAGCATCGCGTAGATCTCTTAATCTTTGCGGAAAAGTACGATCGATCGGCGAAACGACGGCTGCGAGGCCAGTGCCCGGGGCCGGAGCGCGACGCCGCGGCGTTTGGACACGCGCCGCGACGCTACCGCGATACCGCGATTAATCTGGACCGGTTGTTTGCGCGAATTCGTCGATTGCGTACGCTCTAACGCGTTGCGACACTTTCGTCACGGAGTGGCGGAGTCCGCGAGACGACGCGTGTCGTCGCGACGACGAATTGGGTCGGGCGTCTGTGGCTCCGACCTGTGCAAATCGAGATATCGACGAGTGGTTCTGCGATCGGTTTTAAACAAATATAACTTTTTAACATCGTTCCTTCCTTTTCTTTCGAAATTTTAATATCTTTTGTTATTCTCAGAAACGTTTCTTTTATACGGAATAGTAAAAGTAACCGGTTTTTTTGGAGACTTATTTGCATTTTTAGTTTGAGAAGAATGTGAGAGAATTTTAATTCTCATTATATTTTTAAATTAATAATTATTAATTCATTTTCGTATCGTCGAAAGATTGATTTAATCGATGATCTTTTATCGATTAATTTAGAAGTAGGTTATTAGTGTTAAACGTCCTGTTACTAAATATTTTCTAACTTCGTGACACTGGAAAAAATGATACCAACCTATTTCCATTTCGTTCGTCAATTTACACGAATTTCCGTAAACTCTCTAGAATGAAGTTCATTGCTACGAATCTTACGATCCATTCGTCGACAACCCCACCACAGTCGCGCGACACTTTCGATTATCCTTCACCTCCAAGCTCCTCCAGCATTCCGGCTGTAAAACCAGCCAGCTGACGAATGTGTAATTAACTCAGCCTTCGACGGAATAAATTAGCGTTAGCCACTCGCTAACACGCGTTCACCGAGCACACTTGAACGTCACCTGCACCAGGAGTCCCGTTTTAGAACGCCTATTTAAATCCGCGATTTTCTTCCTCGCGTATCCACTGCGATCTAATCGATTTCACAGAGAATCCGCCTTCCGCGAACTTTGCGAAGGTGACTGCCGGAGTTCACGAGTAACAAATCACTCCGTGAAACGGCGAGAAACTTTTCCCGTCCGCGTAACTAGATACGAAGAGACGTCCGTCCCGACGCTTCCAATTCCTCCATCGATCCTTCGGCTACTCGTGGAAAAACCTGGAATCGAGGACTTTGCAAGTAACACGATACAGGTAGTTTCCTCTATCACCTCCTGGATCCTCGATCGATCGCGAAAATCGCCAGTCAAAGAGCCATGCTTCACACGCGGATCTCACTTCGAATTATATTCGATTTTCCGAGTTCCCAGATCGATCGATCCGAAGAGAAAAGCTCTAAGCAGATAGTCGAAGAAGAATCGATGTCTTCTAGGATCCAGAAATCTTGGTCCAACTCTCGTTCTTCGTCGGAATGAAAATCGCGAGGAAATTAGAGAAGTTGCGGTTCAGATGGATCTCGATGACCACTCGCGGACTCGTGGATCGATCTGTTGCTCGACGAGGCTCCGTCCTCGTGGAAGATCACGGAAGAACTAAGGATCGAGAAGCTTTGCCTCTGACGTAACACGATACACAAGCTTCGATCGATCCAGCGCGTGAACGATCGAGAAAAACCCGCGCAGCGTGGAAATCGACACAGTTTTGTCCAAACCCTCTCCCGACCTCTCAGGACACGAAGCTTTATTACCGGCGAATCAGTCGGGAAAGCTCGTCTCTAATATCAATTCTCGTACTTAATACCACGGGATATTATTAAATTATAGCGATTACTTGCAGAAGATCCTGCTTCTGTGTTTAACGCTGCTTTTCAAGCCTCGAATCCTCTTAAGTTGTTGGCCGAGCACGCTCTTAATAAGCGACTTTTTCGCCGGGCGAGTTAAAAATTAATGGAGACGAATCAATTTCAGTCAGGTCGGTTTTGATCCGCGCAAAGGTGAACCCGGGATAATGTATTTTTAATCGGAATTTAATGTTGCATTAAAAAGCGGCAGATGCCTAAATAAATTATTGCCTCTGCTGTACCGGCAATTAGGATAACGAGTTAACTGGTCTGTCTCGGCTAACAGATCGAAGAAGCCACGGGATTTTTCCAGGTCCTGTCGGATCTAAACTTCCCGCGATCTGCCATTTTTGCGACAGCTCTCTCTCTGTCAAGACACCGTTCCGTTCCGATTAAAACACAACCGGCCACTGTTCTTTCCCATCGATTCTCACACCGTGCGTCTTCTCCCTCGATTAGAATCTCCGCTTCCGAGGTAACTACGTGCACTTTCTCCGAACGACGAGCAATTACGTAAAACCGATCTAAAACGAATCCCGCGACTTCGTTGCGACGGAGTTTCTATCTTTGATGCAACATCATCGTCCGTGTCGATCCAACTGACTCTTCGGCACTGCCAACCGAAGAACCTCCGCTTGTAAAATCCTAACCACTTGATCTGAACATCAACGAGCTACACTCTGGTCTGCGTGTCTTTCGCGGACCCTGGAAGATCGTCGGGATCGTGGACGGAAGGACGGTAGAGCGTCCATCGCGACGTCCGAGACGCCGAGGGAAAACTGATTCACGGAGATCGAGGCACCGAGGCACGGCGGACGCGATCGCGGAAAATTTCACTGGCGTTTCCCGACGTCTAGACGACGCTGACGCGCTCGTCTAGAGAGAGCACCGAGCGTAAATCTGGTCCGCGGGATCGGGTTCCAAACAGGTCTGTCTGAGTCTAACTGGCAGAGCGAAGAGAGGCGAGTCGCTTGGCGAATCGGAGGTGAACCGTCGTTTAATACTCGTGGACCGTCCACTGCAGGATCGCCCGGTAATATCTGTGACTTTGGCCGGGAAAGAAGGCTTGTCTATTTTAACGGGTCAGAGAGAGGAGCACAGGCCAGCAAAAGTCTGGCTGATAGAAGGAGACCGAGCGGATACAAAGAGGGGACAGGACAGAGAGGGCAAGACACGAGGGAAAAGAGACGACGGCAGTGAGAGGGCTAAGAGAGGAGAGGGACAAAAGACCTCGCACATAGGCAGACTCTCTTACGCTCGTTCTTTATTTCGTCCGCCGGAGAGGAGCGGAGAGAAAGAGAGGAGAGGACGAGGAGACGGAGAAGCGGAGGAGGAGGCACAATTTATTTGCGGACCCCTGCAGCACTGTGTCAGTGTGCGATGGCCAGGAGAACTACTTTTCTTCCTACTCTTTTTCTGCCATTCTCTCGCTCTCTCTCTCTCTCGCTGCTTCTCGCTTCGACAATGCAATGGGCATTGTCATTGCCATTGCACCGTAGATTGGATTGGCTCGTGTAAGAAAACGACCGCGGAGATTTCATTTTCCTCAGCTCCGGCTTTTCCTTTTCTCCCTCTCTCTCTTTCTCTCTCACTCCGGTCTGGCCTCTGCTTCCTACGGTCACGGTCATGTGTCTTCGAACAAAGATCTTTGATAAGGCTAATTCTCTTTATCTGGATTATCTTTTCTCCTTCTCGCGATTTACCCTGAGATCTCAAGGTTTCTACGAATAGTCCTTTTTTTTTTGGAGTTTGGCTTTGGGGAAGGGAATTATGGTTCGATTCATTGGAAACTGGGATAGAAAGGTAAATACGAATCGTAGAAGCGTGTAATAGAACGTATTTCTTATCAGGAAAGTTCTTTAATCGTGTCTGTGATAATGAAAGTGGATTAAGTCACGTACATTTCGTTCAGATAAATTTAAAGAATTACCAAGCTATTGCGAACTTGAATCGGACGGTCTATTTTTTTGCTACTTCTTAAATGGACGTTACATTATCGAGAAATGATTAGATATAATAAAGCACCAGTGAATAATTCGCTTTGATCATTCGCTTGAATTACGTTTCATAGCTCTTGTCGTTATTGTTGCTAAAGATTACGATGTATCGATTATATATCTATCGAATACGAGAACTAGATTCGTGTTTATCTGAAACTGTAGTAACGCTATTGCTACATAATACTATTGTAACGTCCTACGATATTATCGCGCGGAAATGGAAAATAAAAAAGGAACGAGATAAGCGAAACTATTGAAAGAAATACCCGTGGATGTTATATTAAGTAAAGGAATTCCTTAGTGTCGTACTTGATCTAAATTTTCCACTTCTAAATCCATCCGTACGACACGCGAGGAAATCGAACCGGGCTCGAGGGCAAAGTAATATTTTTGCATGTGCCATGCGATGTCGATGAAATCTGACATAACTCTGTTTTTTCTGTCTACACTCGTCTGGACATGACTGTCAGGAATTGACAGGCTATATTTATCAGCAGTCTTTAAATAAACATCCGAAGCATTCCCGAAATTTAATTCCCTCATCTCTCGTCGACTTCGTTATCCCAAAAATATAAACAATCATTACGGAATGAATCGAACCACTCTTTCGATACGTGTTCGATTTTTTCAATAACTCTCGGTTGTTCGAACAACTCCTCGAAACAGAGGCCGTTATCCTATCTGAATCGCTTGAAAAAAAAAAAAAAACAGTTCGAAACGAACACAGAATCGCAACCTGAAAACCCAATTAATTTCTCGGATCCGTAGCTCCTCGTCTGCTCTCGACCAACAAAACAGAGCCGACGCTCGTCGTCGAGCTACACGCCAGACAAAACAACGAACAATCGGCAAGACTTACGTTTTCCAGACACAAATCTCAAGATCATCTCGGCTCATCCAGCAAGCCTCGCATCACCGGTGAAATACTCGCTACCTCGGGGATCTCTATCCCAGACACACTGTCTCGCGAAACAAACGGGGGCCCCTTCTTCGCGATCGTTCCGCCCGGGTAAATTACCTTAGACTCTCGCGATTATCTCGCGGCGCGCAGATACCGAACGATAAGGAAACGATAACGGTGACTAATTTCCCGGGCAGAGCGGACGGGACCGTTCGTTCCAGTCGGTGAGCAACGCCGCGAGGAAAAATCACAGCGGATGGGATCCCTTGGATCAAGAGCTAAATTAGGATCAAGCGTACAACACGTGCGTCGACCGGTTTTCGCACGTGCGCGCCCCTCTAATCCGTGTACGAGGCCGCGTTTGCCCGGCGAAACGTGAAAACAGATGCATATTCATGAATCGGCCGACGAAACGGACCCTCCTCACGCGACAGCCCCGGCCTGTTCCTGACACTGCAACGTTGATACAGGATCTGCAACATTTGCCCGTGGCCCCGCACGGATACCGATAGGGTCCAGGAACACCACCGTCTAAACGCCATCGCCGTTTATGACGAACTGTCTGGGCGTATGCAGCTTGGCCTTCTGCTTCTGATGGACGGCACACCATGTCGGAGGGCTTCCTCGTCATATTGGCGTGGGATACGACAGGATCCGGATCTTTCCGCTGCAGGATAAGTGGATGGAATTTTTAATCTTCCTTTGTCCCGACTAAGTTTCTCTTGGGAGTTTTCTCCGTTGATCAACCTTCCGGACTAATCAGCTTCGTATTGTACGAGGCTAATGTATTAACCCTTAACGAACGAGCGTATTTTTCTAATACTATGACCAGTAAGTCGACGGATTTTTAGGAAATTAAGTGCTTCATTTCCAGGGCGAGAAAAGATGCATAATTAATATCGCTTTATTTGATTTTATGAAAACTTACAGTAATAATAGATAGTATATGCACAGATATATCCGTATAAAAGAATACCGAAGTGAAAATTTCAGAAAAATAATAGGAATTGAAATAAACAAATAGATGCGTGTATGTAATGTATAGATTTGTATACATTTATAAATTTATTTTTTATAGATTAACGATATATTTATACAAAATTACTTATAT
>NIJG01000292.1:31003-53741 GCA_002201625.1 Euglossa dilemma | reverse complement strand
AGGATTGCGAATATATAAATCGTTGAACGGTAAGAAAATTTAAAATTATAAACGTCTGAAATTTTCTTAATCAACATTCTAATTTTCTTCCTTTTCATAAACGGACAGAACTTTCCGGTAGACCTATTAATTTCCTAGGAGCGAAGTCGAATTTGAAATATATAAAAATATTCTTCGATTAAAATACAGGCAACCTATCCATGAATGTAACAGAAATTCCCACCGTCGTATCGAGATAACAATGGCACACCTCTAACGATTTTCTACTCCACGGTCTATAAAATCGAAAAAAAATAAATACAAAAAGACGAAGGGAACAAGAAAGGAACAAAAAAAAATTGGAACACGAGGGAAATACGTTTAACGAGCACGAGCAGATTTAAAAGTTTGGACGTCGAAGCACAGGGTGAACGAAGGGGTGGCAGACTACCCGTGCAGAAACTTTTTCTTTTTTTTTTTTATGTTTCCGATACTTTTAGTCCCGCGTGGCCGGCAGCCAGTCACGCTTTTCCCATGCACGTGACTACGAGGCGGTCGTGAATGTTTTCCCCTCTTGGACCACGTGCAAGCCGGCATGGAAAGTTTACTTTAATTCAACCCCGGTCATTGATTAAATCTGAGAACCCTCGAAACCGGCTGCGCCATGAAATCGGGAAAAATAACGCGATTAAACGATGGAAATGCCTCCATTCTACACACCGTGCACGCTTTTAACCCGAGCGAGTCGCGAAACGCGCGCTGAATTTCTTCGCCTCTGATTTACATGTCGTGTTACCGTGGAATGAAAAACTGCGTTATCCCTTTGACGAAAATCGAGATGCACCCGGCGAATGGGGTATATTTCACGTGCAGCCTGATGCTGAATGATACATGCACGGAATCCGAGTTTCTAATAATATTTCCATCGAATGTGCAGAGACAGTATAGTCCGTGCATACGCGTATGCAGTTCCGGATGCATGCACATTGGTGACTCTTTTTACACCATTCACTTTTATATCGACTCTTTTTAATACCAGTCGTACTTGTATAATTTTCGCAATTTTATTTTCAAACCTATCAAATTGACAAATATCAGAAAACCACTTATTTTACAATTTTTATGACACAACCGCTGTGTAAAAAGGGTATAGAGTTGAATACTTTATGCGAAGATTAATATGATCATACGATTCTTTATTCGTCGTAATCGATACATTTTGTATTTCACGTTAAATAGTTTTCGAACCTCGAAACGTGTCTCGTAAAACCCATATCAAATTGACAAATATCAGAAAACCACTTATTTTACAATTTTTATGACACAACCGCTGTGTAAAAAGGGTATAAAGTTGAATACTTTATGCGAAGATTAATATGATCAAACGATTCTTTATTCGTCGTAATCGATACATTTTGTATTTCACGTTAAATAGTTTTCGAACCTCGAAACGTGTCTCGTAAAACCCATTCCAAGTTTCAATAAATTGTATCAAAAAATTTTTCGAAGCACAGCGAAAGGATAGCAAATCCATCTCGAAATTTCCCAGCAAATCATTCGTCAAGAAGACACCAGCCACGCGATTCTCATTTCTCCAACAATACCTCCTTACTTGAAAAAGGGAGGAGGGAAAATAAAAGAGGAAATAAGAAGAAACCGTCCCGGCAGAATTCCATCCTTCCGATTGTTCCGCACGCACTTTAACCACGAGCATTGCACCCTATATTCCCAGTGTCCTATTTTCACCGAGGTGGTCCTATTCGACCAAGGCAGATCCAGCGGGAGGCCGTAACAGATAAAACAGGCCGGACCTCGACAAAGCCTGCATCAACCGGGATACAATGTCCGCGGAGCAGAAAAGGGAAAGACCAGAGAACGCGCAGAATTTAATCACATTTCGATCTGGCGCAAGTTCTTACCTTTCCACCCCCTCCGCACCTTTCTCCCTTTCTTTCTCCACGAACAAAGTCGTTCAATCTCCTCCAGCGTCGACTCGTGCACCTTTACGCGAGTTCCGCACACACACACACACCATGGAATTATTTCAATGAACCGGCTCGTCTAGCTGGAAATTTAACGAGTGCTCGCTTTTCACCGGGTACTCCCTCGGCGGGGACCCTGTTCCCGCGGATTTATTATTGACAGAGTTCGCGATGTCGAGACGTGACCGACCATCGGCACGTTTCCTTCTTCCTGGCCACGTTAACCACCCTCTACAGCTTCAACCCCCTCGTGCAAGGGCGAGACTCGATCATCCGCGCGGCACTCCGCGCTAACGAGATTCCTCCGAGTCGTGACGGCGGGAAGCAACGGTGAACTGGTCGAGGACAACGTTACAGAACCAAGGCCACGTTTCCACGATTCCTCATGTCACCAACGATAGCAAGAGAGCCTTGCTAATACGCCGAATAGCCAAGAATCGGTCACACTTCCGATAAGACGAAATTTAACGCGTAACCGAGTCATCGGAGATTAATCTAATGAAAATAACTAATGAAAATATACAAATTACCAGTTACCTTGGTAAAATAAACATGCAGGTATCTTTTTTGTGTCTAATGAAATTCTTCGTGATGATTCCTATACCATTGGTCACGTACCACACCAAAACCCAGTTAGAATTTTTCTTGAAACGATGAAGGAATTGTAAGGATATAAAATAAATACTACTAACCAAACTGTCGTTCGAAAACCGTCGAAATTCCAATGGGGCGTGGCACGAACAACAGGAAAACCGGTCACACGTCGAGCCATCTCGTCCTAACGCGACGAAGAATAACACGCGACTGAGACAGGAAGACCTCGACGAAAATTGACTACGAGCCTGACCAAACGTGCTTTGTTTACGTTGGACTTGGACTAGAAACCACGCCCCTCACTCCGTAACACTCGTGTTTGGAATCATTTCCTTGCGAGTCTCGCACGATATTCTAGACAAAGGAGTTAAACGGGAAGAAACCAGGGAACGCGACAGCTGCGACATGGAAATCATTGTCGAGCATACTCTAATCGACACGAACCAAAGACAAAACGAAATCAACGGTGATTTGAAGATAGCACTCGTCTAAAATGTAAGTTCCTAAACCATGTTAATACTAGTCGATCGATCTAGCGTAATTAATAAATACACTATGTTAATATGTAAATCGTATGCGACTTTAAATGAATAAATTAAAAGAAAAAAGGGAAATGATTACTGCTACGTTGCGTTCTAGGATATAATTATTCGCACATTTTTTTCTTAGTTACTTTATATATACGAATACTAATCCTGTTGTTAATAAATATATTTTTGTTATAAAGAAACTTCTACGCGAACCCTTTGGACGAGGTGGTCGAATGGTGGACTCTTGTCGAGGACGACAGGATATAAATTTTCGCGTTATAGATGCATGGTTCGAAACATAGTTCGCGTGATTGATGCGAAAATGACACCATTCATGTGTCAAAAGCTAGGATCATCCGGAGCTTTCAGGGGTTCGTTTAGATAACATGTAACACAGCCCGAAAATCGTAGTTTTTGAGTTATCGTAACGAGAATGTTGCAAAAATGGTTGATCACGAGAATCTCGTTTGCTTTCCCTTTGATTTATGGCAGTACAGAAAAATTACGACATTCTGTATATCTACCGACGTATTCTTTGCATTTTACTTAACAATTGTATTTTAAATAAGGAGTAAATATTAAATATTTTAAATAAGGAGTAAAATTGTGATTAATTTATTTTTGCGAAAAGACGTGTTATAAAAATCGACCTCTTCTATTATTTATCTTTATTTTTTGGATGATGAGACAAAAGAAACGAAGAAAGACGAAGTATTACTCGCAATTAAAATTTAATAAAGTTAAATATCTTTAAAAAGACAGGTTTATGCTACGTATAGCAAAAAAAAAATATATATATAGAGGTAGCTTTTAGCTGCATATCGTTTTTATTTTAAAAATATTCGACGCGGGAAACGGTTTGGTATAAAAGGAGTGAAATGATGCTGCCCTGTGAAAAAGAGATGCATCAATATCGCTTGTAACACGTATCATGCGAAATTATAGCTGCTCAACTGAGAGGATGCTTCGTTTTCACTGCAAGTATCAGCTAACTGATAGGAGCGGCTTGACTGGCATTTCCTTGTCAATAAATTCAATGTATATCGGTCATATTTGTGTAATTCTTATCAATTAGAATATACACTTATAGATACCAAACAATGCTGCATTAGAAGACTAACGCTAAAAGTTTATTGCTTCGCAATAAAACGGTCGAAATGCGACAAGAAAAAAACAACTAAATTTTTGTAAGAATCATTACATTAATCTACAGAGAATGACGAACGTATAAAAAAAAATTGTAGATTCGAGGAAATAAATATAAAATAAAATATGAAATAATAAAATAAACATTGGGAGAGTATGTACGAAGAAAAAAATCTCGGAATGTTTTAATTAGCGGATATTTTCAATAAAGATAGCATGAAAGGCTTAATCAAGATATGAATTTTACATACACAGAGGGTATTTATGCTGCATTAAAAGCAGTTCACGAATAAACATAGTTTAGATATCAGAAGAAAAAAATCCCTTTCTTTCTTATTCTGAATACAGTAAAAGACTTTTCTTTCTTTCTATTAATTAATGGAGAAGTCGTTAAAAAATATTAATTCAGATTTTTTTTTTCACAACCGACACAACACCTGCTGGAATTTTTTCCTGTTTTGTTCGAAAAATATGAAATTATAGAATACAAGTTGCTTTTCATTGCAATGATTGCATGAAACTCTTTTTCAATATTGTTCATTACAAGAAATAAGAATTTTTTAATTGCGGTATCTCGAATAATTGTAATACTTAACGAACGATGTTATTTAATCAAATTTCAGTTTGTACCCGTTTTAGCTCTGATATGATTTCATAAATTTCCCATATTTTTCGTTATGGCGCTGCTTTATAATATACAATTATATATTTTTACATTCTTGTCATTTTTCCTCGATAAAGAACTATAATTCACCTCCCACTTTTAATTTCTTTCTTACTATCTTAAAGTAAACTACTCAAACATATTAATTTTAAATTTTACATTATTTCAGTATCGTATCAATTTTTTCCCAAATACAATTCTTCCGATTTTATTGCTCGCTTATGAAGTTAAGATTCCATACAACCACATCCAAGCTTATAAATTCTCTACAAATACTACATTTCTCTATACCGAAACATTCAGAAACATGCTCCGAATTCCGTAAGAAAGACGCTTCGACTGCTTTCGCGGGAAAAAGAAAAAGAAACGGAAACAAAACGTTGAAAAAAAGACACACACATACGAGAGGCGCAAAAAGAACGTAACCGATCAGCTCGTAAAAAGTTTGCGCTACTTTCGACAACTTGCCGCGATGCTAAAAGTGTATTAAAAGTTCGGTAATCGATAATGACTCCAGCTTTTCGTCGACGTCTTTTTCTGCACGTCACGTTTCGTCCCCTCCTCCTAACCACGCGAAGAGAGTAGAGAGAGAGAGAGCGAGAGAGGGGGGAGAGGGCCTCTATTTTTCAGAGGCGAGAGACGACGCCAGAACACGATGGACACGCCACGATTTCAACCGGCAACAAATCAACTCGCATTAAACACAATTACCCGCGACAGATGACGTAGGGGTACCGAGTTAGTTGCTACTCGTTATCCGGCAAATTGATCAAACTGCCTTTACTTAAGTGTATCTATCCATCACCGGCCCTACGAGGTCGAACGTATCAGTTCTGATAAGTAGCACCTGTTATTATAATAATAAAATAAAAGCGCGGTTATCGCGAAGCGTATTACACGCCAACCGTTTCTCATTCTTTGTCTTGGAACTTTTGGAATCTTTAATTTTAGACGCTATTACGAAATTCTAGTATTCTATTCCTAGAGAAATTTTGTTGTCGGATGGATTTATGTTCGGTGAATAAATAATTCAGGACCTTTCAGTAACCTATACCATAGCTATGTCGATAATACGAAAGAAACATTAATCTTTGGTTATTTATATATTATTAACAACCCCTGTATTATTACACGCGAACTTTAAACTTTTTACACTTCACACACTGAGGATTTTTCTTTCCGTTAAATACTATGAATATATTCAATAACATATGAGAATATTTCGTTATCCTCGTCTCACTATTCCATTCGATAACAAATGACGCTATATAATATAAACAAATGTCGTTAATAAGATTTAAAATAAAAATTAGGAAATATAAGATTATAAATTCCTAACAGATTCGAAAATAATGACATTTATTACCTATTTCTATCATCTAAATATACTATTTTCAAGTCAATTCGAAATATTACAGTATAGCAAAAAATAGGAAAATTAAATAGCGGTACCAATAGTATAAAGAAAAACTAGGACCCTATGGTCGGCGTGTTGCGCGTAGTTTTTGAAACGCGTGAAAATTCGCAACGCGCGACCCTTTCAGCATTTAATACAGTGCTAGTGAAAATACTGTCGCACCGATGGCGAGGTATGACTCTTTGTTTGGAGGGTGCGAACGCGGGCTAGAAAACTCGTGACACAGGCAGCTGTTCGAATTACATTGGGCTCGCCCCTGGCGCGTGGACGGTTTATTGACACACTCTCCAGGCGACCGCGTATTATTACCAGCGTCGTGCATTCGCCACGAAACGTATGGCCGTTTTTCAAGAAAGAAAACGACCACCGGAGCATCGGGAGGAATCTCGGTTTCATGGACCGAGAGAGGGAGAAAATCAACAATACTTCCACCTTTCGTGGCGTTCTCTCCATTCTCCGTGCGATCCGTCTTTCGTATCAGGCAACATCGATTCTTTTAATACGCAGGATTTTCGAAAGCATACGATGTTCTATTCCACGATGGTGAGTAGTTTTTGATTCATACATTCGAATGTCACGAGCACGTTCACTGGTTGCATACAAAAACTTTCATCTTCAAATGTAGAAAGATTCATGTCAGTCGATGATCTCGATAAATCGAACGGACGATGAGGTTGCGAACACTGATTTACCAAGCGGTTATCGTTCGTTTAATTGGCATTCGCGGAGCGTGATGTTTGTCGAAAGGTACATTACGCATCTGTGAGAAACACGCTGCGTGTAATTGTTAAATATGAAACGAGTATCTGTAGCGACCACGCTATGTGAAACGAAGGGAAAAAAGAAAGAAAGAGACACGATAGAAAAGGCGTGCTTACACGCTTCAAGCCACACGCATATGCTTTTGACGTTTCGCGTCCGGTAGCGTCCGTGAAGGATTGCTCTGCTAATATTTAGATTATCGCGGCATTCGCTATAGCGGCGTCCGATGATGTTAAGCTATGAGAAATTCTTGTAATACGTTCGATCTTTATAAACGAAGAAAAAGTTGACTGACAAGAGAAAAAAAGGACGACGGTCACGGCGGCCGGGTTTCGTCGTTGTTATAGAACATCGTACGTTCTCTTTCATCGTAGGTCATAGTACAAGTATCACTCACCTGCATGCTTCTCCGACTTCGGCGTGGAGGCCATCGCTAGCCGGTAGTATGTCCTCTCGAGCCACGACACTATCTCACCATTTCTACGAAAGACCGCATCGTAAACTACACACCAGTAGCTGCCGCGGCGTTTTCAGTCTGATGTAAACCCGACGTGCACCGCTACATCTTCGTTTGTCAGCCATCTTTCGGGGCGCGAGCGCGCGAACCGCCATCACGCGGCCGAGATTTGAACACAGCAACCATCAAACCAATATGGCCGACGGACTGTCAATCGCGTGACATTTCACTCAATTTTCGCACACGAAAGGTTACGTTCAAGCTACTGCCTTTCACGAAAGGAACGTGTTCCGCGGTCACAATTGTATAAGAGTGTAAACCGTGACACTGGTTAATCCACTGGGACGATTGATACTAGAAATATAGTTGTGTGAAAATTAATTGGAGGAGTAACGACGCAACGCTGGCTCTGCTAGGTTGGTACAGTGGTACGCAAAATTCATTGTCCACCGATAATCACATACAGTCTGCAGCAAAAAAATAATTCGATGGATTTACGCTGATCGTAAAAGAAGTACGGAAAAAACCATCGAAAATGTTTAACAAAAGATTACGAAAGTTTTTAATAAACGAAACAATTGTTTCTTAAAAGATAAAGTGATAGATGAAAATTATATTTCTTCTATTTATGTATCGTAATAACACGTGGAAACTATTAATTACATAAATCTATTTAAAAATTGTAATATAGAAAAATTGAGATATAAGAGGTTGTTTCGATTGATGTTAACGTAAAATGGGAAGCTCTGGCTTGAAACAGCATTATGAAACAGCAAAAAAAACTGGAACATTAAAATTGTCACAAAGAAAACTCGACGAATTTCCGCAACGTTTATTAGCTTTGGCGCCGTTGTTACGAACGTTGGATGTATCAGAGAATAAATTTGTTCATATTCCCGATGAGATTGGAAGCTTTACGTTATTAAGACAATTGAATGTTAATCACAATAAATTAATCGCTTTACCTGAAGCGATTGGAGCATTGACGAAATTAGAAAGTTTAAACGCAAGTTCGAATCAGATAACGACCATCCCATGGACTATATGGAAACTAACACGTTTAAAACAAGTCAATTTGTCTGACAATCATTTAGCAGAATTTCCACCGATGTTTTGTGATTTAAAGTTTCTGGATGTATTAGACTTGTCAAAGAATCGAATCACGACGATTCCCGACGCAGCTGTAGCGTTACATGTGGTTGAACTTAACCTCAATCAAAATCAGATATCGACTATTTCTGACAAATTGGCGGATTGTCCACGTTTAAAAACATTAAGACTCGAAGAAAATTGTTTGCAACTGAATTCGATACCTAGTAAAATTTTGAAAGATTCAAAAATTTCCGTATTGACTGTTGAAGGAAATTTATTTGAAATGAAACAGTTTGCCAATCTTGATGGTTATGATAATTACATGGAAAGGTATACTGCAGTAAAGAAAAAACTATTTTGAAAGATTTCCTACGGAATATTTATTATGGAACCTGTTATATATAATAATTATTATGTAATTATTTTATAATGTTAAGAAGGTGCCGCATCGTGTTCGCGCAATTATATTATACATGATACCTGCGATAATATAATTGTAAAGATAAAATCTTACAGTTAATTGGGAGATAATAATGTTTTTAATAAATTGGTAAATACCTATACAGGGAAACATTTTTGTATAAAACGTTCGTTAAAGATAAGCTCGATAAGCGATAACGAATTACATAAAATTGATCTAGTATGTCATTTAAACGAAATTATACAATATAGATTTTATTATACGGATTAAAAACAGAAGTCTTGATAATCCCATATTACAGTAATACTCTTATAAAAATGTTCTTACATGCAATTTACGCAACAATAGTAAAACGTACAAATGAAATGTATTAAATAATAAACTATGTTTTGTGAACAATTTTTACATTTTCTTTCGTATAATATCCAATTACACGTTCAGAATAAAAAAAATATTTTTTAAATCCCAGATATTTTCTGCCAATGTATCCTTTTATCTTTTTATATACTTTTTTATGTGTTAAAGTTTAATATAATTAAATATATATGTAATTTATTTTTGAGATTATTGTAGTAAATCTTATAAACAACTTTTTCATAAGTTAAAGTTTATAACAATAAGTTGTATGTTTATTGAATTTTTTACACGTTTTCTAATTATTTTTTCTTGTCATTGTAATACATATAAACATCAATATGCGAGTAAAATAATCTTACCATTGTAAATGAAAAACAAATGAACTTTTGCATCCCAAAATGGCGTGCCTGGTCNAAAAAAAAAAAAAAATCGACAGGTGAGTTACGGGCAGTAAAAAAAGTTACATGCTTCAACTTCCAAGTTAGCAACCCTTCACTTGCGAATACGTGAGTAGCTTAAGTATTACTTCGTTAGGCATAAGAGATTTGTATTCCACTCTTTTGCCGACTGGACAATTACAGCTAATTTTAGAGCGTATTCAATATCCGATGATCAGTTAATGTGCGAATAACCAATATCTAAAAATTTCTGTAGCTTTCATATTCTTGCACTTCGTATAATTGCCTAAAATTGAATTGTTAAAATCATTATTCGTATGTAAACATTACATAAGATCGTTTTTCGAATTTATATTTTGCTTGTAAATTAATCACGTACAGTAGTTGCAATTATTATATTATACCACACGACATAATTGGATAAAACAAATGAAAATAACATTTTTTCAATACTTTATTATATTTATTGATAACCATATTTCCTTTAACATACTTTAAGGTCTGTTTTAGATTAGTTAAAGTGTAACAAAACTTATACAGGTCTAGGGTACAGACGACGAGAATCTTGTGTATGGAAGATATACTACTCTAATTGTTGACAAGTTTAAAGATTTTAATAACATAACCAATTTCAAAATCTATTACATTTTAAATAATAACTACGACTATCTTTAATTACTAGAATATAATAAAATCTTTGGCTACACTGTCATCAATTGTTTATATTATACCTGCACCACAATAGAACGTCCAACTAACGACCATGGTCGTGCATCAAGATTTAAATGCCCTGCACCATGTTGTTCACAAATTTTCGTACATACACTGAAATCCAATATGCAACACATAATTTAACTATATTCAATTTTTATATACGATTATTTTCACAAACAGTCCATTCAGCTGCTTTCATTTTACCGAGAAACAAACTAAATTTAAGCACATTGTTTCATAAAAACATTTGTAACAACCCAAAATACGTCGATTATAAGAACGTATAAGGTTATAATGTTCATGAAATACAATCACCAAAGCAAGACTAGCGATGTTAACGAACGGTTCCCAATTATTTTACAAATTCCGACAGCGATGCTACACTTTCTAACCAGAATTATAAGTGTAACGCGAGAAATGGGCGTCCCTGTTTCGTTAGACATCCCTATGGGGAGCACTGCCACCACGGTAGCTTAGTTGACCAGCGTAGTTTCTAGCAAGTGTTTCCCCGAACATGGCGGACGGTGCTTATTCGAATTTTCAAGGGACACAATGAAAGTGCACCGAGTTCGCGGCGGTGATGTCCGTGATTAAGGGCGTGTGGTGATCCTGAGGGTGGCCGACGTGGATACCCGGGCGCCACCGTGATCGTTACGGTTGCATGCGTGCCGGCGTGTCGCCGTCCTGACTTCACGGGATAGGGTTTTGCCGCGCCGCGATTGTGTGTCTCAGAGCGACCGACCGTGGCGGGGCCCCCATGGTTGTAAATGGCTGACGGGAATCGGAAAATGAGGCCCGAACGTCGCGCGTGATTCCACGGCTAAGACGCTGAGGTACGACATACAAAAGGTGTTCGAAGATCGAACGATATTCGCGCGGTCTTCTGTCCTAAAAACACCACCACCGGGTCCAAGCACCGCCCGGTGCTAGGAGCTGTCCCGGGGGTTGTTCGTGTCTACCGTATCGCCAGTGTCTTCGTCAATTGATCGGTTTTAGGGCTTTCCTATTCCCTTGATCAGCAAAAAGCTTGATTTCACTCGATGCTTGTCATCGATGATAAAAAAGTTCTCGAAAGTGTAGCCGCTCGTGCGCGACGTTTCGTCTTGTTTAGAACAGCATTTATAGGTGCTCTCATTCGTTAACGAGAGCGAGAGCGCGCGGACTGGTTTTTAATGAGATGCCGATCATATGGTCGTTATTTCTTTCGCAGGTATTCGCGATACTTTTTTGATTCTTGTAACGTACTTATCGCCGCTTGTAATGGACACGTACATAAATGAATGATTTGGCGGACGACCATCTATTTTGCACATTTGCGTGGACCAAGCATTATGTGTACGTGCATGTAAGACTTGCTTTCCTTTCGGATTTCAACAAACATTTTAAGAGAAGATTGTATAATAACATGGTTTTTTACTCGAAGTGTTAACCATTTCCATAATGCAATTATTAGCCCTCAAAACATGTGCAATCTTATTTCTATAGGATGCTGTTTATTTTATCAAAGACTGTGCAGTTTTGTAGTTATATTATTAAATAATAATCTAACGTAAATATGTGTAATAGTTGTAATTAATATTATAAAAAGTTTCTCTTGTTGATGTTTTTATTTATGTCATCAAATCATAACAAGTTTAATGCACTGTATAATAATTGTTTGTGATTTATATTTATATATAAAAAAGTGTATATTAATTAAAGATTAAGACAGTTTTAAATAGAAAACTATTAAAGACAGTAGCTTTGAAATATCTTCAGTGAAACTACCTTTATAATATTTCAAACAAGTTAAATGATACTTTGTGAATCTTATTATTTAAATTTGATTCGATACATGTGTTATATATATTATAACATATTGTTACTGTTTTGTGTGACTGTAGAAACAGGGTAGAAAATGTCAGAGCCAGAAGAAAATCTGGCAGCGCCGGATAGCACTACGAGGGAACAGAAATTGGGTTTCTGTCATGGAGATGATGTTCTACTTCAACACAAAGATGGAAAATATTATCTTGGAACAGTTGTTGAGGTACATTTATATAATGTTTTCTAAATTTTAGTTGATTTTTTATATTTTCTGATAAAGCATAATTACATTATGTTTTGCTATTAGATTTAACATAGTTAGAAGTTTGACTATATTAAGCACCATATATATAGGTGGATTTGGCAAGGGAGAAATGCCTTGTCAAATTTATGGACAACACCTCCGCGTGGTCCTCTGTTAAGGAGCTGACAAAGCTTTCAATGCCAGACTCTGATGTTATGTGCGTTCTTTGTAAAAAATCTCAGCCCAAGACTGATAATGACATTATTGTTTGTGACAAATGTGGTCGTGGTTATCACCAACTTTGTCATCAGGTAATAACATATATAACTTACATTAAAATAAGGATGTATCACAAATTATGAAATAAGTATAAAGTATATATATATGTATTTATAGCCTCAGATATTAAAAGAAGAAACTGCAGCTGAGGCACATTGGATGTGTAAAAGATGTGTAGATAGTCAACCACGGACACGTGAAGTTATAGAACCAAAAACTTCTATGGTAAAGGCAAGTATCAGGAAAGTTTGCAGTGGTAGGGACCAACCTCAGCCGCCACCAGATGATATGACAAAGTTGCCGTATGATGTAAGTATCTGAAACAAATTTTTTTTACCTTAATAAAAGTAATTAAGAAAAATTTAATCCTTGATTATACTTTAATCTATAATATTTTATTTAAGAATGTATTAAAGTACTGATAGGATCAATAGTTAATCTTTGTTACAGCCTAATATGTTAAATTGGGATGCACATCATAGAGTAAATGCTGAACAAATTTATTGTTATTGTGGACTTAATGGTGAATGGTATACGCAAATGTTGCAATGTGCTCGTTGCAAACAATGGTTTCATGAAAAATGTGTCAGTTGCCTAACTTATCCTTTATACAGTGGAGATAGGTAAGAAAAAATCAATAAATTCTAAAGCAGAAGATTCTTTGATTTTTATCGAAAACTTACTTAATCTTAAAATGTACTCAATAATTCGTATTATTTACAGGTTTTATGTATTTGTTTGTTCAATGTGCAATTATGGCAAAGAATTCGTACGGCGACTAGAATTAAAGTGGGTAGATCTGGTGCACCTGATGTTGTACAATTTGACTGTTTACAATGCTAAAAAGTATTATGATTTGGACACTGTTATTGTACCTTATGCCAATGATAACTGGAATACTTTACAGCTTCCACCACGGGTAAGAAGTTTTAATGCATTTTTAAATGTAAAGTTTCAGATGTTTTTATATTTTAAAAGAAATATTCAAGGAATAGACGTTTTACGAATGCTTATGTATTTGTTATTGTTAGATCAGGGATGTCAGTGCTCAAATACGCAGAGAATCTATACTAGCAATATTGACAAATAATAGAAACAGGTTCAAATGCGGCAGAGAAATAAAGAAACGTACTACGATATGGGGTCTTAGAGTTAGGTTGCCACCACCATGTCCAATTGTTAATCTTCCAGCAACTGGTGTAATAGATGATTCCGTGTTACGTAGATGCTGGGGTGCTAATAAAAGACTGCAATATCTTCCTCCACCTACAGGGTTAGTTACTATAGTAATTCTGTTCATTATCTGTATCTTATTTATTTTTACAACCAGTATGAATAAAATATTTTATTGTTCCAGACCGATATCTTTACCAGAAAGTACAAAACAATTAACTGCTTTGAAGCAAAGCACAGCGGAAAATTTAGAAATTCCAGTAAATCCATCAGATGTGGTAATGCGTGGAACAATTTATCAAAACTCAGAAGCAGAACAAAGTTCTTGTCCAAGTCCAAGTCCACCAAGTCAGTCTACACAGTCTTTGAGAGAAAGGTAAATTAGAGAAAGCTCAGTCTATTAATAAAATGTAATATATTTTGCAAAATATTCTAAAATGTTACTCTTTTATTCTTCTAGATATAGTGGAGGTGGCTTTGTAAAAAAATCATTCCCATTTCCCAAACTCAGTTTACAAAGAAGAAGACGCTTAATGGCGTTAGGAAGTTCTCGTGATAGAATGTTGCGTAAACATAAAAAAAGAGAAAAAGGCGATGGTGCTTTAAGTAAAGCACAGGGTGTTCGAGAAGCTAGATATAGGAAAGCAAGGAAACTGCTGAAGAATGCTATAGCCAAGGTATAATATAGTAAAAATACCATTATATAAGTATAATGTTATTCTGTATGAAAAAAAAGTATAATTCAATAGTTCGTTTTATATCACAGAGTAAATCTCGAAACTCGGAAACATCTGATTTACCGCCAACACCTCCAACTTCAGTTTCTGGCCCACCTACACCCCCAGCTACAACTTCGGGTATATCTGAACTATCTGTGCCTAGTTCTGTGGAATTGATGCATCCTTTACCACCGTCGACGCCTGCGGATACAAGTGGGGATGAAACTAGTTCAAGAGGAACTTTGGACTCCTTCATTCCACCACCCAAAGACTTTGAAGGCAAGAATAATCCTTTTAGAAATCTCAGTGATTTATTGGGTACACCCGGCAATCTCAATCAAACAAATTCAAGTACCCCGTCACCGTACAATCAATGTCCAATCACATTACCTCTACCGCTTACTCCTGTTATATCTCAACCGCCGGTAGTGCGGCCAGCCAAAAGACAATTATCGGAAAAAGACATTATTATAGACAGAAACGGGCAAGTAAAACGTAGACGTCAGCATCGGAGGGGACGTCCGTCGCAACAGCAAATACAACAACAGTATCAACATACTGCCAGTAAGACGGCAACCATCTTACCGGCGCGTAATAACGAAGTTAAAAGTGAGTTTGCAAGGAATTTAAGAAGTTCGTTCAACGGTGCCTCAAGCAGTGCTAGTAGTCAAATTGGAAATTGTGTTGATTATGCCTTAAACGGGAGGAGACTGAGACAGCGTCAAAGTAATGACAAATTACCGCCCCCAGATCCGCAACCGCAAAAAAAAGGTAGCATACCTACATCCCCAAAGTGTTCACCTGTTAAACAAAGTGCGCCCGACATATCTTTGGATGATCTAAAGTCATCGGTGAACATATATTTTGGAGCAGCTAATAGAATCGCTGCTGGTGAGAAGTTCGTCATCAGAGCAAAGAGGGTAGGACCAAACGGTCAGACTCAATACCTAATCGAGTGGGAGGGACTTAATACTTAACAAAAATAATTTGTTTATGATTATAAATGCATTGCAATCGTATACAATTTCCGTTAACATCGAGTTAGAGTGGTATTAAATTACCGCTGTATCATTTGTAAATCTCGATGTGTAAAAGAAATTATTAGTGACAAATTGATCTGTGTCACATGCACTGCCATTCGTTACATATGTTTATGTAATAAGTATGTATTAATTGGTGTACGATGTGTGACTGTTCTTGCAAATGTTAGTTTTATCTCTTTCGTTCAACAAACTATTAGTCTTATGAAGACACTGTTCTAAACATTAACGATAAATTCATTGCGGGACAATGAATTTGTTTTGCCGCTTATTTAAAGTAAAAAAAAAAAAAAATCGATCCACTGGTTTGTTTCGTTCCACGTACAAGAAAACACGAACACCTTTTTTGTTTAATTCAGATTTACATTCAAAATGTACCGTCCATGATTACCTTCGACGCATAAAATTCAATTAACGTTTGTATATCTATTTTAATACAAAGGCAAATAAGGAGTGCATGTGTGAAGGAAACATTTACAAGAACAATCAGATACATTGCTTTATGAATTGTATATATTGTAGCATAGTAGTTTCGCAGAAAAATCGACGAATGTAAAGCGAATGTGAAGCAAAGGGAATCATTTGCACCGGGTTTTGCATTCATTAGAGATTGGCCAATCGCTCCTTTTTATGAGTTGCGGAGCAGACCATGATTCCGACGAGAAGAAAAAATGCGAATTGAAAAACTGACAGTTGTTCCTCTCACTTGAGCTAACATACTAGCGACCGTTAATGGTTCGTATTTAAAGAGTAAAAGAAAAATATGGAGTAAAAAGAAGCAGACATCCTGCAAAGGTTATTTTTCAATACAATCGTAGAGATAGACATCCGCTTCTGTAACTTCATCTTCTTGAACTGATGCTGCATTTTCTACCCATATGACAATATGAGTAAAATCAAAATCATTAGATACACATTATCATAGTGCCACGCTTGCACCATCTCGTCTCCTATAATTATACTTTATGCTCGAAATATCTGATATAATTATAGTTGCTAACGATGCAATCATTTGTTACACGAATCTTAGGAAAGAACTTTTATTCATCATGTACGGTTCAAGATGATGAAGATGCGGTTCTAGCATTGCTCATTATTATACAAGACTAAGGGGAAAGAACATACCTATTTCGTAATAACGTACAATTTAAAGAGTCGCAGAGCTGAGTACGTAAGTGGTTGGCCAAAGTTATCTGTGCGATAGATAACGTTGTAAATTTTCTCTGTGCGGTTTTTCGAGTTGGGGAGATCATTTTGAACTCGAGAGGTAGCGAATCTTTATAAACTGTTCTTGTTATATTAAAAAAATGAAAGCAAAGAAAAAAACGTAGAGCATGTGAAAATATTCATTCGCATGTAATAGACATTCGAGTAGGCAGCATTCTTTTTTATGATTCCAATATTTTGAGTCTTGTAGAATGAATTTTAAACGGACGCTGATACGACCTGAATTGATAAAATTGACAATGAATATTCGTACAAAATTGTTTGTATCACGATGATTTATTATTTCACGATATTTTTAATCGATACAGCACAGAATCTGTGGTCAGAACTTACTGAAATGTCGGTAAACATTCGAAGGAAAATTAAACGTTGAAATATGCTTCGTTTTTTTAGATCGAAAGAGCCTATTTAAAATGTCAAAAAGGCAATTTATTCGCTAATACAATTGCTCTTCATGGTACAATTCGAATCTATTTTTATTTTATAATTTATCTCGAACGATTAAATTAGGAGCGACTACATTAGAAAGTAACAACGAAAAGTTAAGTACGGAGGATAGTTGCTTGTTAATCAGTCTTTCTTTAGATACCAAAAGTACTGTGAATCGAGAGAGAAAAAATCATGTTTCAGAAAGCTATTCACGCGAACTTACGTTTGTTCATTTTATAATTTTCGATTTGTTTGTAATGTAAGAATCGTATGAATTTTCCCTGGACATCTGGATACGAAAAATCCGCGAGTCATTCATGCATAGACAGACTTACCTAAGATAGGTATTTTTAAGCGCTATTTATTTAATCTACTATACGTAATGATCATTTTTTGCATTGTAACTCCTTTAGAGAGATTTTACAAAGTCGCGACCGACTATTGTTTTTATATTAAGCTCAGCAAGGTTGAGTTTTAGTGATGGCAATCTTCAAATTACTTGTCGATCGATTATACGACTTTTTTTGCCAAGAATTAAACACACGCTTACTTTTCTATACGTTTTTACAACGTTTTTGTTTCCTTTCTGTTATTTCTTCTTCTTTTTTTTTTTTTTTTTTTTTTTTTTTTTATCTGTATACGTATAAGAAAATTGTTCTTTTCACTGTCTTCGTACGTTAGAAAAAAATGTGTTCATGTGTGTTCAGACTGTAATCGCATTATACACGCCACAAGATAGAATTTTCGTAATAATTTTGTACAACAGATACTCAGATAGCACGGGATATCTTATTTCCAATGCGAAGCGTTATTATACTCTCTAAAGGAAACGTATATAGGTAAATATTGGACGAAGACACTGCCAAACATCTCTAAGTTATAATTTAATAAACGACGTTAGACAATATTGCGCTATGATACGTTAATTTTTTTTTAATTAAGCGAACGTTCTTGTGTTTAGTTTCTTTCGTTCTTCTGTTTTCTTCTTCGTTCATCGTCACGCACGAAGGATCGGAAACGAGCTGAACTTAAGTACAACTTAAGCCGTTCTCGTACACGTAGAGCCATTTTTCTTTCTTTTTGCTTTGCGCTGTTTTTAAGGAAAAAATTTAAAAAAAAAAGAGGGAGAAAAATGTTCTGTTCGTGCATTTTTGCACGGTAGATCGAACTCGCGATCAAGATACAGGAAAAAGTTAACGATCTATTTCCTTTTCGCTCCTCGATCAGCGTCATCGAAGCTTCGTGATCGTTTCATTGTTTCTCATGTACGTTTAAGTAGGTTATTTAGAAAGAACGATTTAGGATCGACGCTTGTATCGGTGAACGAACGTATTAATCAAGTTAATCACTTAATCGGGCGTTGCGTTGTCACATTGTATTGTTAAACGATTTCCCCCCTTCATTCTTCTTCTTTTTGTTACGTTCTTGCGGTCTATCTTATAAGTTCTACGGAAGCGATTGTTTTTCGTACCACGGTGACCCGTTTCGTTAAGGTCTCCCTAAGTATGCTAAGTCCAGATCGAATCGACGAATGTGACACGGAAAATTTTCGGGAGAAATACGACGATATTGCAACTTTTAGAGAAAAAAGTGATACCGGTTTAACACGCGTAAATTCACTTATGATTTCTTAACAAACAGGTGGAGATCATTCCTTGGAGCTTCCATAGAAACAAATTTGGAGTGAAACTATAGCTCCTACGTTTCTCGTTAAACGATAAAAATATTTTGCTAAATGAAATTAACATATCCTAAATAATGATCTCCTTTCTGGTTTCTATTACAACAAAATTGAAATTCGCTCTAATATCTATTACCCATAGAAGATCAAAAGTTGCATGATTGTCAATATTTTTTGTTCAAAAAAAAAAAACAGCGAAATTCCCTTCGACGGATTTTCCTATTCATTCCATGGTATTCATTCATAGTGTATTTGTCCATTCGATCCGGCATGCGGTATAGCACGAGCGGTTCAAAGGCGACGAAGCGACAGAAACGAAATCCCAGAGAACTGCAAACAAAGTCCGCTTAGATACAATCATCTCCTGTACAAAAAAGTCAGCGTAGCCGCTTCGAGGCGGACGCGGAGAAGCGAGGAGAGCTCTGTAATTTGTACGGATGCTAGCTCTTCTGCAGACGAGATAACAATAAGAAATGCGATCGATCTTCGTACAAGCACGATTTGTGGTAGATCGGAAAAAGCTCGAGTTCACGTTTCCCCGTGAAACAACAGAACAGAACGAAGATGTACTGCCAGTATCGTATGTAAATATTCCTCCTCCTCCAGTCCCTTCAGATACAACTGCCCTCGTCCCTCATCCTCGTTTTTTAACGCAGATATTCCACGAAATACGCGAGGAATACGCATAGCTCTAATGTACGTTGCGTAAACGTTTGTACACGATTATAGGCGGAAAACCGTCGAGGAGGTTCCCATTCCTCCTGGACTCACTTCCGGTGAATGCGTCCGACGTGCGTCGTCTTCGTATGCGTGGTTTCGTTAGACACCGCTCTTTCGCCGCAAAAATGTATTCTGTAAAGCGGGAGAAAAGATTAGATTGGATTTACCAAACAGGTGGTCACGACGATTTCCGATCGATTTTCGTTCACTCTTGGAATACCTTATTCCGATGCTCAATGTTCATGTACAATGTCTCGATGATCGACGTAGCAATAATTTCGTACCTCTAATTTCGGACATACACGTGGAATTTACGTAGTTTTTTTCCTTTTACAATATGTAGTAGATAGAAGCCATCGTGTAATCGAAAAGAGAATGAAATCTGCTCGATTATACGTGGCTGTGTAATTCGTATACGGGGAGTCTGTTTCTGGTCAAACTTTGTTAGTGTATTCTGTAAACATAGATTAGAAAAGAATGTTATATGAGCATAGGTTATTTTGTTAGCGATGTCTTAACAAAGGCAGGATATACGAAGACAACATTAACGAGTTCGTAGTTGTTTTGATACGAAACAAGAATAGGTTAGGTTAGACAGGTAAACAATAAATATTAGTACTTCGTTTCAAGATTAACTGTACCTGTCAGTAGGCACAAGACTGATAGTGATAAACAATTGAGTTCGTTCATCGTATCATTCTAAAATGTTCATTTTAATTTCTTTCATCTCGGCGAATCGTGTCGCTTCATCGTTTCTTTCGAGATTTTTAATACGTAAATATTCAACGGTACGAAATTCTATTTCTCATTTTTACTATAACATTTTAACAAATCTTCGAGTATATCTTTCTAACATACTTTCCTCGTTTATAGTCATAGAGTATAATATAAGAAAAGTATCCTTTTAGCGAAGCTTTAAAACTATATCTACGTAACATTTTTCTTATCCATGGTCATAGAGTATGCAGATAAAGTTTGACTGGAGAAACTAGAACGCTCTATATACCATTTTTTTCTTGATTTCATCGATACAGTACAGTCATTTATTCGAATACGTTACGGCACGGTGTAATCGATTGTCGATGACCGCCCATTTAGTAAACGCAACGAAATATTTTTCTCGACACAAGTAACGCTCGGTGAACATGTTTTTTCTTTGTTCGATTCCGTACGCACGCATCGACAACCAATCGTGTGGCAATCGTTCGGGTTCTTGTCGACGCTTTTTTTTTCCTCCGATGTAATTGAAAAATTCGAGTGCTGGTTGCCCGAATAATTTGCCTTCGTCGATATATCGAATCTAAAAGAAGAAGAAACAAAAAAGAAAAAAAAATGAAAAAGATGAAAGAAACGAGTAAAAATAAATAACAGTTTTTTCGTCGCGCATTTCGCGATAGAAAAGTCTGATGCAAAAAAGAATGTGATCAAAGAAAAATTATTAGCAGCTACACGCCTCGAACCAAGGGTACTTAGAATGGTCCATGTAAATACGCACTGTTTAAATAATTTTTGTACGAGAAAATTGTTCATAGCTACCGAACGTATATATTTAATAAACACGCTATTTCTGACAAGAGGAATCTTTAATTTTAAGCAAAGGTGGTTTTCCTCGAATGTTGTACAGGATGTTCATTACGAATGTTCCTGCATTTTTAAATATACTAGATATTTGCTAAAGTGGGCGAAAAATGTTGTCACACCAATCCGAAGACCAAGTCTGCCCAGACATGTTGAAATTTTTAGTAATTTAGGTACCCTTATTTATTTCATTCGAAAATTTATTTATTTAATTTTACGATAGTTATTATTATCAAAGTCACGGAACAGTGAAATCCACTGTTTTTTTGTATTTCAATTCAATTAACAGAAAGAAAATCAAGTAACAATTCTCGTGTCATCGACAGCAGCGAGATAAAATCAGCCGAGATCAGAAACAGCAAAGAGATAAAATGTAAGAGTGAAATTTATTTTCCATTTATCCCACGCTGTAACTAAACACCGTAATTACGCGTAATAAAACTTAATATACTCGCATTAAGGCTGAAACCTAAAAATACCGAATCACTCGACCGTTCGACGTTATCTTAGCGTGGTATGTCTTCATTCGTCATTGTCGAGATCTTAATCGCGCGATCTTGCGTAATAAGGGTATCCACTTGCGGGCAATTCGCGTAATTTAGCCCTCATGGTGTCCCACGTTTCACGGTGTTCCGTCGCGGCTACATGAAATACTCATCACGTTAGCCAACGATATTGTAAACACTCAATTACCGGAACTAATTGCCGAGTGTTGCGATCGTTTTATCGCCTTTTAAAAACCGGCTGCGAGCCAAGTATGCGTGCTAATTAGCTCGATAAACACTCTCGGATTTGTAGTCGATACCGATAGCAGGTATTCGTGAGCGGCAATTAACGTGGATCCTTGTGCAAACGACGCTTCAGATCCTCGCGAGTCACGAACGGTCGCAGAAAAATTCAACGCAAAAGTCTCCGTCGATAACAATCGGAAACTATTGAAGTTAAAAGGCAGGCTCGAGAGGAAGCACGAAACTGTTCTTTTCAACGAGACTCGAATAAAGAGAATATCGAGTAACGCACGTTTTCTCTGATTTAAGCTTCGTGTCTTTCTCGTTATTATAGCAATAAATCGTACGTGTATTTTACGATATGGGACCGTTTATTTTGAAAGTGGTGGAAGTCCTTTATTTTAAAAAATGAGATACGACGTAATTTATGCTGAATTTAGAGTGTACTTTTTGTTTATAACTAGTTAGTATTTAATATCTTAAAAAATGCCAATGCTTTGTTAGATTTAACCAGTTAAGTGCGTTTGACGACTATATCCGTCGTGGAGATATGGGAAAATTTTGTGTCATGACGACTATATCCGTGATGCGTAAAATTTTG
>NIJG01000292.1:11345-23713 GCA_002201625.1 Euglossa dilemma | reverse complement strand
AAAAAAAAAAAAAAAAAAAGAAGCGAACAGAATAACAGCATCCAGAAAGAAATACATGATTATTGTGTCTTTATAAATTCGCATCACTGATGAACGTACTGCAGAAGCGTGCACGAGCTTCATCTTTCTCGACGTATCGATGATAATTGCTTCTTTTCTCTCGTAACAATCTACGATTAATGCCTAATCCTATTATGCGTACATACCACCAAATCCGGTCACGCCGCCGATCACGCATTATTTTGTTTCATCTAGAAGAAAACTCTCTCGTTTTGGCTTTGGCAGATGAGAGATCAGCGAATCGTCTTACCGCCCGATCATGCTTAATTTAATTTAATTCAGCCATCTATTTACGCGTACGCTTTTACAAAGTAATTAAACGTTAACGATTACGCTAGCTCGTTAATAATAAAAATGATTCGACAGACAGCAAATACAAGGCGTACCCGCGAATTAGGCTATTATTCCTCGACTCGAATGGAACATTTCAATTCGTGGTCCCAGCGATCCGCGGATATTCCCCGTGGCTGAGGAATCGACAGGAAGAGTATAAGATAATTAAAAGAGAGAGAGAGAGAAGAAAATAAAAAATGGAAAAATAGCGTCGATCGAATGGAATGTCTGCGTATGGAACGATCCGTTCGCGGGGTGAAGACGATTTCTCTGAGGCTCCCGTCGACCGTACAAAAGTTGCCTTTGTATCTTACATATAATATTATGCCTCGTGCTAGTCGGTAATAAATCGGTGTTGAAGGCCATTTGGAAACGCTGCGTTTCATCAAGATACATAATTTAATAGATTTATCTACGCAAGAACTCCTTATATCCTACGCTTATTCGAAGGCACGATTCACGACTTTCTGTCTGACGCGCAATTTTCTTCTTTTCGGGTCCCTTTTTGCTTCTGTGAAATGCATTGCGTGTTACAGGCGTCGAACAGTGCCTCGCGAGACGATCGAAGCTTATGGACACGCGTAGATCCGCGAATAATACGATCTTCTCTCTTTCGTTCGCAGAAAGTATTGTGCGTGACATATTTAAATAGAATATTACATATTACACTCTATGTGGTCCCCGTTCGAACACACTCGTGACAGCGTGAACGACTCTCCGTGTTCTATATTGTCCTATGTACAATTCTATTGTAGATAGCAAGGTTTCGTTCCTTATTCTTATTTAAGAAAACAAAAAAAAAAAAAGAAAAAAAAGTAGAAGAAAAGTGTCTATCGGGTCTTCACACTGTGGCAAGTCGAAGGCACCATTATTCGTTGAGCCGTTGCAGAGTACGATCACGCATCGTTATTTCTAAATCATTGTTTAATTCTTTAAGAAAAGGCACAATCGTTGAACGACCTACATGAACGGTGTTTGTATGTATGTGTTCTCGATCCAAAGAACAAAAATATTCCTTTGCATACATATACATATATAATTATTCATCTATATTTATATTCATAAATATTTATATATATATATAGAGCTGTAGTAGTAGTGGTGTACGCATTCGCTGACGCCTCCGCTGCAGAACGTAAAACGATCCACAATCTCGCTACACTATTGACCTTACGAGAGAGCGTTCGTCACACGGACCTCCAATGGAGGTACCACTTAACAAATTATCGGCGAGAATCGCCCTCGAACTCGACGAGCTAATCACAGTTCACGTATGTGCCGTCGTTACGGCTTACGACTTACTCGCGCGAGCTAGAGAGCACCGCCGCCTTCATATGTAGATCGCCTCGGATCCCTTGTTACTTTGATGAGCGGCTCCGGCGCCATACGCGTTCGGTGACGCCATGCACTCGGACCAGTCGCTGTTCGAGTGTGGCGAACTGGAGGACCAGTGGCCTGGACTGTCCGGGGATGGCGTTGGGAAGCTTTCTGGCGCTTGCATGAGATGCTGCGGCGTTACATCTGGCCCGGAATGATGAGAAGGCGGCGTCAAGTATTGATAGTACTGCTGCGTTTGTTGTTGAGCCTGCTGCTGCTGCTGCTGTTGCTGTTGTTGCTGCGTGCTTTGCTGTTGCTGCTGCTGCTGCTGTTGTTGGATCTGCTGCTGTGTCTGTTGCATCTGTTGCTGCTGCTGCTGCTGTTGCTGTTGACTCGACGAGTATGGGAGATTCTCAAAGTCAAATCCCACCGGTGGCATACCACCGTGCTTCTGATGCGTCGCTTGTCTCATGGCGGCAATATGGGTTGGCGAAGTCGGCAACGACGGCCTGCTTTTCGCCGGAGACGGCGAGCCCATGTAGCTCGCCTGCGGGGATAGAGTCATATTTGATTGCACCGAGTGTGGCGGTGACTGATTGCTTTAAGGCGGCGACAACGTGTTCACCATCCCTTGCGCTTGTCGTTGGTGCGATGCTAATAGTTGGTCGTGAAAATTAAGCAGTCCGTAGTTGGTCGTGAACGTGTCTAACCCCAACTGTTGAAGACCCTGCATGGACTGCCCCTTTATGCAGTCCTCGTACGGCGGTGGTTGTTTCGCTGTTGCCGTGTGGCCTACCAATGGGAGCGCGTTGCTGTACAGGCTTGCGCTGTCGTGGGGACTTGGTAAATTTCCCTCTGCTCCCTCCGCTCCCTGAGGAATCTCCTGGTTTGGGGGCTGAGCACCACGTTTCGCCTGTGGCTTCTTTACCGACGGTTTTCGCCTTACTACTACTACTCCGCCCTCCGATTCGGGGCTGTTTGGATTCCCCGTGGTCCCTGTTTTTGGCCGCTTCTTGGATTTTGCTTGCTTCGGTGCGGAACCGATCACCGTGGGGTGTGTGATGAGTTGCGGGTGATTTGGAGATCCTACAATTGAAACTTTTAGTACCACCGTAGATACAGATACCGATGAATTTAAAATACGAAGTGGGAAAGCACTTACCCATGAGAGGACCGTTTGGTATCACGTTCACCATCTGTGGCGATCTGGGCACGTGCTCATCTAATAATCTCACGATATCGTGATGTAATCTCTCGCTAGCCACGTCTCTTGGTAATCGATCCATGTGATCGGTAATCTCCCTATTGGCGAACGTGTCGAGCAACGCTTTGCAAGCTTCGAAACTGCCTTCCCTGGCTGCAAGGAACAACGGTGTTTCGTCTTTATCATCTTGAGCATCTCTGTTCGCACCGTGAACCAGAAGTATATTCACGGCATCGACGTTGTTAACGGCTGCAGCCCAGTGAAGAGCTGTTTTTCCGCTATTGTCAGCCGCGTTGATGTCAGCGTCCGCATTAATAAGATCCTCTACCATTCCTTCGGTGGCTAAACGAGCAGCCAAGATCAATGGGGTAGTTCCATCGTGCATACGAGCATTCAGATTCGTCGCTCTGTTCCTTAATAATATTTGGAAGACTCCCATTGCGTCGGCAGCCACGGCAGAATGAAGAGGCGTTCTGCCAGTATTGTCCTGGGAATTAGCATCAGCTCCAGCGTCAAGGAGCCTTTTTGCTGCTTCAGCCCTGGCATACCTTGCCGCAAGATGAAGCGACGTCTCGCCACTTTTATCCGTGGTCGCGTTCAAATCTGCACCCTGTGCAACTAAGTCAGCGATCACAGCTGCTGTACCGTCGCTTTCATCCTCCTCCTCACCGGTATCCAATCCTCCACCTCGTACAGCGGCTACCATCAATGGTGTCATTCCACAGGGTCCTCTGGCGTCTACATCTTGACCATGTTCGAGACTAGGCGGTGTCAGGACACCAGCGTCTGGTCTACGAATTTCTGCGGCGTCCAAGTGTTGCTGAGTCCACATTCGAGGTTCCGTTTCCTCGTAATCCGTGATTGCAGTGTGGTCACTGGCGTATCCAGGTTCTATTGCTCTCATCCTCTTCGAAGGTGGTAAGTCTGACTCGTCGTCTGACCATTGTTGCGTTCTTACGTTTCCTACGTCTAGATCCATACAATTCACCGATGGTTGCTTGTTCAGGTTTCTCATTTCTTGGCCATCTGGACCGCGTCTTCTTGATCTACGTCGTTGACCGCTGCCACTGCTGGTACGCAGGAAACCTTCCGGGAACCACGTGACTCCTACAGCTCGTTTTCTTTGTGCCGTGACCAGGACACCGACTAACAATCCTCCAAGTATCACGATGACCACACCGATCAGGACATACTTGTAATTCGTTGGGGTATCTTGGTACTCTGGACCAATGACACCACGAACCAGTTCGATAGGGAAGTTTCGAGACAGGGAGTGTTTGGATGCTGTGGCTGCCAAATATTCTGCTGCTTCGTTGGCTGATGGGAAACACACTGCTCCTTGAGTAACGGTACATTTTCTATTGTCAATCTCTAAATAGGCCATTACACCGCTCTGCGTATTGGTATAGATCGTGGTCGGTCGACCAAAGATAGTCGGTAGTCCTGGTTCTCTTTTCCAAGGATATATCATGTCATTGCCTAGTTCGTCTTGTTTTATTCTCAAGGTGGTTCTTAATTCGTGCCCGATGTCTCTTAAGAATGCAACAACGTTGGAGCGGAATGTTTGCATGTCCATCCTTACTACTACCGAGATCACACCTTCTGCTAACGACGGCGGCTCTATAGCACAATCGAGACCATCCCAGTTACATTCTTCGTTGTTACATCCGTAATCGCAGTGTCCATTGGCGTAGTGTTTGCGACAATAGGCATCGTAGATAGGGCTGTAAAAATAGATAGAGATTAAATAACGTTACACATACGACAGATACTCGTCGGATTTTTCAACGGTGGAACTACTTACTTGCATGGAGCTAATTTTCTTTCGCAGTCTCTTCCATCAAACAGACATTGGGCATTATTGCAAACTTCGTCGCAGACATCGTTCATGAAAACGTCCCAACAGTTGATAGGTGCAGTGCAATTGCGCCATGGATTGATACCCAAGGAGCAATCGTTTCCGTCGAAATTGCAAGCGTATCTGTTACATTCCTCATCGCAATGGTGATTGCCAGACTTTTCTTTACATCTGTTCTCGATACACTTCTTTCTTTCTAACTCCAGATCAAGATCGTACGCGTTCATGGTTTTCGGAATGTTCGAGTTGGGACTGCCAAATATACCTCCTCCATAGTTGGGATCGTAAATTTCGCAGTTTTTACCAGTCCATTTCGGTGGGCAATCGCAAGCATAATCACCGAGAAGGTTCTTGCAAACGGCATTGGATTGCTGACAAGGATTACTGGCACATTCATCCCTGGCGTCTATTTCGCAGTGAGTCCCAGTGGTCCCAGGAGGGCAGTAGCACCTGTATCCAACTTCAGTTTCAGCTACTCTGCAAGTTCCGCCGTGTAAGCAAGGTTCCCTGTCGCAGTAAGAACCGGCGAATTCGCAGTTGTTCCCATAATAGCCACTGGGGCAAAGGCAAGTGTGTCCGGCTTGTTTCGCAGTGCAAACTCCTCCATTCTCGCACGGTGAGCTGTCGCAGAAGTTCACTTTCATCTCACAGTGGCGTCCCATGTAGCCAGGTTTGCAGTTGCATTGGTAGTTGTTGATGTGTTGTACGCAATCTTGAGTTCCAGGTGACATGCAAGGATTGGACAAGCACTCGTTGATGTCACCCTCGCATCTGGGTCCCACGAAACCAGGAGGGCATTTGCATTCAAATCCGCCAACCTTGTCGGTGCACGTCCCATTATTGTGACAAGTGCCAACAGCGCAGTCATCCACGTTGAGCTCGCATATGAAGCCCAGAGTACCCGGAGGACAGGAGCAACTAAAGTTGCTGATAAGATCGTGACACGTACCGCCGTTTTGACAAGGATTAGGTCTACAATCGTCCACGTTCAGCTCGCAATTCTGTCCTTGGAAACCTTTGGTGCACTGGCACTGGTAAGATCCAACCAGATCCTTGCAAGTTGCACCATTCTGACAAGGAGCAGAATCACACTCGTTGACTTCTTCCTGACAATAAGAGCCAGTGTACCCCTCCAGGCAGTGACAACGATGACTATTGCCTATGTCCTCGCAGGTTCCATTGTTACAGAGATTCTTTTCTGGTACTCCTTTCCTTATAGCTGCATCTTTGCAGGAGACCATCTCAACGTCGCAGACTTTACCAGTCCAGCCAGGAGAGCAATTACAATGATATTTATTTTTATGCTGGACACAAGTAGCCTCGTTCTCGCAAGGATTATCCGCGCACCAGTCGACATACTGATCGCACCTGGTTCCAGTGTATCCATAAGGACAATGACAAGTGTAATATTGTACATGATCATGGCAAGTAGCTCCATTCAGACAGGGCGCGCTGTCGCACTCGTTGATACGATACTGACAATTCGAGCCCGTGTAACCAGGTTTACAAACGCAGGTATAGTTGTTAATCCCATCGATGCATTTGCCACCGTTCATGCAGCTACTGTCAGTGCAGTCCTCGTCGTTGGTCTGACAATTGATCCCAGAGAATCCCAGCTGACATTGACAAGTGTACGAGTTCACGTATTCCTTACAGATAGCACCATTCTGACAGGGTTGTGACAAACATTCGTCCACGTCGATTTCGCAATGTTTCCCGCTGAAGCCGTCCACGCAGAGGCAGGTGTAATCCCCGATACCGTCCAAGCAAGTGCCACCGTTCTGACAGGGGACTGAAAGTAACAAACTCCAATCAGTTACACGCACACGACTATGACATAAATAAAAATATTCTCTACTTACAGGAAGCGCAGTCGTCTGTGTTGATGATACAATCCCGACCTTCGTATCCCTTCGCACAGAGGCACTGATAGGAACCATTGGTGTTCCTGCAGGTAGCGCCGTTCCTGCACGGAGACGTCATTACACACTCGTCGACGTCCTCGTCGCAGAGTCTGCCAGTGTAACCGACCGTGCAAGTGCAGGCGAAGTCGAGGAAGTTCGAGGATGGCGAGCACTTGGCGCCATGAAGACATCTGTAATGAAAAATCAAACTCGTCAGCATGAAGAAATACTACGTACAAACAAAATCACACGACAAAACAAAGCAAAGTACCCAAATCCGTACTTGTTAGGCGAACAAGGATCCAGTTTGTCCTCGCAGTTCCTGCCTGTGTGAGGCAGCTCGCAGACACATTTGTAATCGTTGACGAGGTCGATGCAAGAGCCGCCGTTTTGGCAAGGATTGTTGGCACAGTCGTCGATGTTGGTCTCGCAATTGGTGCCAGCGTACCCGGCTAGGCAGTTGCAGCTGTACCCGTTCAGATGGTCGTTGCAAGTGCCACCGTGCTGGCAGGGATTGGAGCCGCATTCGTCGATGTCAGCCTCGCATCTCTTGCCACCGTAACCCGGCAAGCATTGGCAGATAAACTGGTTGACGCCATCCTCGCAGGTGCCGCCGTTGACGCAGGGATTGCTGGCGCACTCGTCCACGTCGCTGAGGCATCTAGCGTCGTAGTAACCGCGTGGACAATCGCAGCGGAAGTTGTTTATCAGGTCTATGCAGCGGCCACCGTTAGCGCAGGGGTTGCTGGCACACTCGTTGATGTCGGTTTCGCAATGTTGACCGGTGAAGCCTGGCTCGCACTCGCACGAGTATCTGGAAGGAAACACACCGTGTCCACTGAGGATGGAAAGCAACGACATGGTTAGAACGAAGCTAGATTTTGCCAGATTGGGTGTTCACGCGAGTGGAGGTTGCTTTTGTCTTTTCGTTCGGGGGTGGGTTTGTCAGTGGGGTTAGTGGAGCAGTGAAGGACACCGGTTCGCCCACGGTGAATTTTGCCAGATTCTGATGGTATTCAGCTTTTCTTTATTTTTGTTAGAGTCAAGTAGATTGCGGAACAGATTCATAGAGAATCGTTTCGTTTTCTTTATTTTTCAATTGGTTTTTATTAACGATGAGAATTTGGAATTGGAACGTTCTTGCAATCCTCTCGGGCTACGATTATCATCCTTTCACACAGCTCGGTGTAATTGCATTAGAGAGCGAAGCAACTGAACGGGAATTTCAAGAACAAATTGCGAGGACTTCCATCTTGCTACACGATTTCCGGCAAAGCCGGCTCTCGAGCGAAATCGAGAGGAGAACGGCGAGAAAGAGGCAGCGCGAGTTTCGAATCCCGGCACGACGCATCGACCATTTCCAATTCTCTATTCAGACCTCGTTAAAACGAACAGATTTGCGAAAGATTTCCGTCGAAAGTCTCCGACCCTCGACAGACGACCCCCCAAACCAACGAACCGCAGACTCACCTGTTGATCCCGTCGATGCACCTCGCTCCGTTTCTACATGGATTGCTATAACATTCGTTCACGTTCACCTCGCAGTTCGTTCCAGACGTTCCAGGTCTACAAATACATTGGTACCCGTTAATACGATCCTTGCACCGTCCTCCAAACTGGCAGGGGTTGCTCTCGCACTCGTCGATCTGGGTCTGGCATAGTTTCCCGGTGAATCCCGGAAAGCAGTTGCAGCTGAAGCTGTTCTCGCCGTCGATGCAGTTGCCGCTGTGGCACGGGTTCGATTGGCAGTCGTTGATGTTCGTCTCGCACGAGGCCCCGGTGAATCCTGGTGGGCAGTCGCACGTGTACTTCGCTATGGAGTCCTGGCAGATGCCGCCGTTCTTGCACGGCGACGAGGCGCAGTCGTCTATGTTGATCTGGCAATGAGAACCGGCGAACCCGTTCGCGCACGTGCATTTGAACGAGTTGATCATGTCTGTGCAGACACCTCCGTTCAGGCACGGTTTAGCCGCACACTCGTCGATGTCGATCTCGCACTGGGTACCCGTGAATCCTGTAACAAACGTTCGATTAATCGGTAAGCGAGATTTTTGCACGGTCCACTTTTGCATAGATTATACAACAGAGTCTTGAAATCGGCAAGGTTTTTGACTTTCAGTTTTTGGAACATTACGATCGGATCATACACCAGAGTCTTGGAATCGGTTAGGATTTTGCCTTTTTGAATTTTGGACCATTACGATCTGATCATACATCAGAGTCTTGAAATCGGCAAGGTTTTTGCCTTTCAATTTTCGGAACATTACGATCGAATCATACACCAGAGTTTTGAAATTGGTTAGGATTTTGCTTTTTTGAATTATGGACCATTACGATCGAATCATACATCAGAGTCTTGAAATCGGCTGCGATTTTTCCTTTGAATTTTCCGAACATTACGATCTCATCATACACCAGAGTCTTGAAATCGGCTAGGGTTTTGCTTTTTTGTATTTTGGACTACTACGATCTAATCACACTAGCAAACGCGTGCAAAATTTTGTGAAAGATTTCCCTATTTTCCTCTATTTCTCCTTTAAGTCTGACTAAATTCGATCCCGATAATTGGCTAACTTCCAAAGTACCATAGCGTTAGCTCCGTATGAAATATTTATTTTATATTTTATATCATACTAGCAGAGTCCAAAATTTTTTGGAAGATTTCTCTATTTTTCTCTATTTCTCTTTCAAGTCTGACTAAATTCGATCTCGATCATTGGCTAATTTCTAAAATACCATACCGTTAGTTACGTATGAAATATTTATTTTACGTATATTTATTTTACACGCGTTCATCGCTGCATATCGGTTTCGTATTTATATCATACTAGCAGAGTCCAAAATTTTTTGGAAGATTTCTCTATTTTTCTCTATTTCTCTTTCAAGTCTGACTAAATTCGATCTCGATCATTGGCTAATTTCTAAAATACCATACCGTTAGTTACGTATGAAATATTTATTTTACGTATATTTATTTTACACGCGTTCATCGCTGCATATCGGTTTCGTATTGATTTTATACCGATACTATATCAGTCCCATATTGATTCTACATACGTTTTATAGCACTTGCGTATCGATTATATTATATATCATTTTCCGTATCAATTCTCTATCGTTTCTATCTCGATTCTATATTCTACATCTATTTCATATCCTTCTAAACCCAGTTAAAAATAAAAAATCACCGATACGATCGAGTGAAACAAATCCGAGCGACCCCGAGAGAAGATAGGGGAAAAAAGGAAAGAAACTGTTCGTTGATCGTTTAAAGATGTCGAACGGTACTGGTTCGCGAGTCGCATAATCACGGAAGCCAAGGCGAGCTCGTGTTTTTGCCCTGATTGCCCAAGAAAAGACCGCCACGCCGCGTTTTCAGTCGATAAAGCGGTTGATACACTGCTATGGCGCATCGAGGAGATTCAATTACGCGGATGATTCAGGAAGCAAGCGCGCGGCCATAACCGTGACTCGGAAACGTGTTCATTACCACTGGCAAAGTGGATCGTGGCGATCCGGTCGATCACGCGGCCCATTTGTATTTGCATTTAATCCATTTGCATGCGAAACACCGCGGTGCTAACCCGAAAAAAGAAAAAACGAGGAAAACTAAACCCATTTTGAAATTACACTATGATACGTGGAATATCGAAATAAAATAATTCTATGTCTTAATTTGCATACGATTTCTTATTAATTAATAAGATATTAATTAATATATCAAATTTGAAATTACACAATGATACGTGGAATATCGAAATAAAATAATTCTATGCCTTAATTTGTATACGATTTCTTATTTATCGTTTTAAAAGTGTCGTCGATTTTATGGAAGAAAGTCTTCGAATTAGTATTTTTCTGTGACACCGACCGCAAAGGGTTAAGGAAGCAAAGAGAGACGTTCTTGTTACGTTACCAAAATGGTTACCAAATTAAATGAACGTTGAGATTTCAAATGCTCAAAAATGTTAATCCTTTTCGGACGAGAAACTCGATATTCACGCTGAATTCGCGAAGCGAAACCTTTCCACGTACGTGAAGCAAAGAAGATAGGAAAATGATATCTTCCAGAACGAATCCAGATCAGAATATGCTAATTTCGGTTGCTTGTATCATATGACAGATCACTAAATGCAAATTCTGACGCTGTGCGTTGATATTTCTCAATGAAATCAGATTTTCAATGGCAACTCACGCGCGGATGACGGAAGTCAGGTAAACTCGTCTAAATAATGAGATATTCGCTCCGAATTCGCTTATTCGACGATAAATGGTCACCCGTGTGCAGAAAGTGGTATTACTTTTATAATTCATTATTACAAAGCACGAAACGACGGTTCCCTGGTCTCTGCGATTAAGTTAAAGTGAATGAGAAATCAAAAAAGGCCCAAAAAGCCAATCATACATTAGATGTCATACCTATCTCTAACTAAACTCTACTAAACCAAACTCTAACTCAAACTTCGAACGCACAGATAGCGAATTGCAGTTACCATTTTAAATCAAAGAACTCTAAACATAAGTTTCTTCCAAAGACATAGATTGCTCAAGAATATTCCATAATCGCGCCGCGATATTCTACCATGCAATCTCGCGATCCTTTCACACCCAAATTCCTCGAGATTATCGAGACCAGTGGCTAACCTCATCTTTGGAAGACCAACCTGCAACGTTTCCTCGCAATTATCCGAGATTAACAGAATCATACGGGGATCGATCTGGATCGGTAACGGTACCAACGATACCCAGCAGAGCCCGGTGGTCATCCGGAGGAAACCGCTTCTTTTTCGCGTTTAAACGCGACCCGCGAAATTACGAGCATCCTCGAGCAGGCGAATAAAGTCGTCAGCCGGGGACGGCCATCGTAATTAGCCTCAATTAAACGTGGCAGTCGGGATGGCAGATCGTCCAGATGGACCAGATGGGCGCCTCGCCGCTAATTGCATCTTTGATCGATCGACTCTTTACGCTTTTTTCCTCTCGCGTTCTTATCCACCGAACGATGATCCCGGCCACCGATAATCGCGCCAATTATCGCCGGTAATTAGAGTCGATCGATGATTATCGCGCTTCGTGGAAGCTGGGGGTTGCGCGTTGTTGAAAAGACAGCTCTCGACGTTCAGGTATTTTCTCTCTAATTCGAGGATTAATTATCGGTCAGATTCGACGAAACGTAGCCTTCCGAGTGTCTCGCGACTTCTGTCCGAGAAGTTTAGGGTTAGGATGAAGATCTGCGGTGAATATCCAGATCGGGTGTGTCCGATAATAGCGTAATAGGGTGTCGAGGTGATTGGGTTAGCTTTCGGCTAGAGATAAAGTCTGCTACGGAAGGTTAACGCGCTGGGGCGTAGCTGATGGATGATACGTAGGTTCAGAGGTCACGAGATTCAAGTTTGCACGACTTTAGTAGCTGCTGCTAGCGTGCAGGGTGTTGAGTAACGCTGTGTTTCAAATTTTCCTAGGCTCTGTGAAAATTCGAATTTTGGAAATATCCGATGGTCGAAGTTTCTGTTATCCGCGTGACAAAATTATGATTATTCGAAATTCTGGGCAGAAGGGATGTGGAATATTTAACCCATTGACTGACAACTACGAGATATTTCGTAGTGGGTGCTTAGTTCAGATTTGTTACACGTGAATATTTGAATTAGGAAGTATCAGAAAGTATGAATGAAAAATATGTAAAAAATAT
>NIJG01000291.1:134878-155713 GCA_002201625.1 Euglossa dilemma | reverse complement strand
GCTCTTTTATGTTCATGGAAATAATGTCCAGTTGAACATCTTTTGCTTTTAAAAGAATCCACGGATTTTTTATGAAAATAATTACGAAAGACGTTTAATAGAAGCCTCTGTACTTCCTGGGTTTTAAATAGTCTTCCATATTCGTGAGAATAATTCCGAGGCTTTCCACTTCTTTCACGTAAAAATCCTTTGATCTCCGTGAAAACAACCACAATCCAGAACTATAAATTAAACCTTTACGTATCTCCACAGTGCTCAAAAAAATAAAAAAATGAAAAATGATAAACTCGCAAAATCTCAGAGTCGAAACGTTAGAAATCATTGCAAACTGGACTCAAAAAAGGAAATTATTTTTCAGTACACTCAAACCGGAAGATTAACCCTTTGGGGACGAATGTGATAATTAATAATAGTCAATAATAATAAATTAATAAATAATTTTGGAAAATTTCCCTCGATTTATCATCTTTTTCTTATCTTTAAATCGGAAACCCTTTGGAGACGAATGTCATAATACACGTAGAAATTTTTTTGATTTTTTTCAAACTAATTTTAACATTGTCATCGGTATTGCACGTATCTTTTAATTCAGAAAATATCCTTCGATTTATTATCTTTCTGTTATCTTTAGATCGGAAACCCTTTCGAGACAAATGTCATAATCTACATGGAAATGTCTCTGATTTAAAAAAAAATAATGTTAGCATTATTATCGGTGTTGCACGTATCTTTTAATTCGGAAAATTCCCCTCGATTTATTATCTTTCTCTTATCTTTAGATCGGAAACCCTTTGGAGACGAATATCATAATACACGTAAAAATTTTTTTGATTTTTTTCAAACTAATTTTAACATTGTCATCGGTATTGCACGTATCTTTTAATTTCGAGAATTTCCCTCGATTTATTATCTATCTATTTTTAATTATACTCGATTAACTTGGTTTCTCATCGGCGAAGGGTTAAAGATCCAAAGTCCTGGATCCTCTGACTCGTTATCAGGCAAACAGAGCCTCGGGAAGTTAGCCGACGAGCGTTCAGTCGGAGAACCGAAGTTGCCGAGTCCGGAGATTGGCTTATTTGTTTATCACCGACGTGCCGTGTCACCTGGACACCACGTGCGTCAGTCTCAAAGAGCCATAAACACCGTTAGGCGACGGTCACACTGGTCCGAATTTCTATAAACATCTCCTACCACCGAGACACGTCGAAACCAGACACACCCGTAACAGACGCACACAGAACCGACAGGAAAACCCGTCACTCACGCTTCGCGTCCATTGCTCGCAACACGCTTCAACTTAGAAAAACACCGACACACGTCGACCAGGCGGATTCGGGCGTAAACTCCCGTGACAACCGGACTGAACTCAACCGACCACTCTTGTTAGAATAGGTAAATAGCGTCACGATCATTCTACAACCCTAATCGGGCCTAGATCGAGTTCGATCGGAACATCCTCGACCCTGTCGAGGCCTTACCAGCCTTACGACCCTCCAAACTCTGAGAATAGGAGCTTCATTCAATAATATATATGTACACACATGTATCTGGGAGTACATATACGTGTACCAACTTTATTTTCGATATCTATCGTCGGGAAAAGGGGATTTGGTCTTATGAATCCTGTTAATCCGTTTAACATCGCGTCCACCATTTGTTATATAGATATTTTTTATAAATGTATAAATGCTTAATCCTTTGTAGTTATATATCGATTTGGTATCAGGAAATTGTTTCAAGAGATAGGATACATTTGAGGATTAGAGAGTACAATATTTGCTTCTTCTTTTATTTATTTGAGTTGCTCTGTTTGTTAGTCGAAAGAATAGGGAGATGCTGGTAACAAAATTGAAAGATAATTCGAACTTCAAAGGGTTAGAGACACTGCTTAGGCTACATTTTGAGGATGTATGAGAAACTTTGGTCATATCTGAACACAATTTTACCACGAAGATTAGAAGGAAAGCAACAATCGTCTAATAGGAAAAATGGAAAACGAATAAAGGATAAAATTTCAGTAAAGTCGAATACCATGTTTAGTATAGGCTTAATTTTTTTGTATCGATTGCACTAGTGATAAATTTGGATACAAGACCTATATCACTTCAGTAAACTCGAATACCATATTTAGTATATCCTTAAATTTTTTAACTAGCGATAAATTTAGATACAAGGCCTATACTGCTTCAGCAAAATCGAATACTCTATTTACCATAGGCTTAATTTTTATCAATTGTATCAATTACACTAATTACAAATTTGTATACAATACCTACACCACTTCAGTAAACTCGAATACCATATTCAGTATATCCTTAAATTTAAACTACCGATAAATCTATATACAATGCCTATAGTACTTCAGTAAANTTAATTTTTATCAATTGTATCAATTACACTAATTACAAATTTGTATACAATACCTACACCACTTCAGTAAACTCGAATACCATATTCAGTATATCCTTAAATTTAAACTACCGATAAATCTATATACAATGCCTATAGTACCTCAGTAAACCCGAATACCGTACGCATAAATATAGACTTAAATTTCATCATCAATACTATTTAACATACCCTGAGATACACCCATGAAAAACCCAACACCCTTCTATAAACCTTACATATCCCATATCCCAGTATCTCCAGCTCTCTCCTAGCCTTATAAACTAACCTAATAATCCTTCATCCGTGGACGCAGACGTGGCCTATTCGTTTATGTTGTCTAACGACACATTGAACGAAAAGAACGAGCCGGAAGCCCGGACGGTTCTAACGAGCAGCAATGGTTGGAAGACGCTGAGTTGATTTCGCTTGTTTTTCAGAGGAGGAACCGCTGGAAAATAATAGGACGAACGGGAATCACTCGGCAGGTTCCCGAGGAAGCCCCGTGATCTCAAGCACGCGAGTAACGCCACCCTCTGCGAGCGCAAACTCCGCTCATCTGACCGCCCTTCACTCCACCACCCACCACCTCCCTCACCATCAGCAGCAGCAGCAGCAGCAGCAACAGCAACAGCAACAACAGCCGCCCCAGCAACAGCAGCATCACCATCACCATCATCATCACAACAATCACAACAGCACGCATAATCCCTACGTGGAAAATCATAATTCGAATCACTCGCAGCAGAACGCCGGCAATCTCGTCGTCGACGTCGAACCGAGCCACGACAGTAAGAGGCATCGGAACGGGTAAGACTCTTGGTTATTTATTTTTACCTCATCTTCCGATTCTCGATGTACGTTCTCCTTCCTTCACCCTTCGTTCCCGCCAAGCGATTCGACGCTAAGAGTATATAACATCTGCTCAAATCATCCGGGAAAACAGACGGAAGCTTCGGCGAATGGAGTAATTTTGACATTGGCAAAATGACCGTACGATTAGTTTTGGAAGTCGCGAGGAACAGTGACCAAGACGATTACTTTACTAGACGATTACTTTACTTTCGATGCGGAATTTTTAACCAAGGTTCGATTACGAAAACACACGAAAGATTCGGTATATGGAGTAATTTTGATTTAAACACGATCGTACGATTTGGGTTGGAAGTCGCGAGGAACAGTTGCCAAAACGATTACTTTATTTTCGATACGGAATTTTTTAACGAAGGTTCGGTTTAAAAAATACACGGTAGCTTCGGTTACGAAAATACACGAAAGTTTCGGCGAATAAAGTAACTTTGGCATTGGGAAAATGACCGTTCGATTTGCGTTGGAAGTCGCGAGGAACAGTGACCAAGACGATTACTTTACTAGACGATTACTTTACTTTTCATGCAGAATTTTTAATGAAGCTTCGGTTACGAAAATACATGAAAGATTCGGTATATGGAGTAATTTTGATTTAAACACGATCGTACGATTAGCGTTGGAAGTCGCGAGGAACAGTTATCAAAACGATTACTTTACTTTGAATGCGAAATTTTTAACGAAGGTTCGGTTTAAAAAATACACGCTAGCTTCGGTTACCAAAATACACGAAAGCTTCGGCGAATAAAGTAACTTTGACATTGGGAAAATGACCGTTCGATTTGCGTTGCAAGTCGCGAGGAACAGTGACCAAGACGATTACTTTACTACACGATTACTTTACTTTCGATGCGGAATTTTTAACCAAGGTTCGATTACGAAAACACACGGAAGTTTCGGCGAATGGAATAATTTTAATATCGGGTAAATGATCGTGCGATTCGTGTTGGCAGTCGCGAAGAACAGTGACCAAGACGATTACTTTACTTTCGATGCGAAATTTTTAACAAAGGTTCGGTTTAAAAAATACACGTAAGCTTCGACGAATGGAGTAACTTTGACATTGAGAAAACGATTGCACGATTAGTGTTGGAAGTCGCGAGGAACACTGACCAAGACGATTACTTTGCTTTCGATGCGGAATTTTTAACGAAGGTTCGTTTACGTGGTCGTACGGGGACACGCCGAATATTTTCATTCTTATCTCCAGCGTTTCAGTCGCGGAGCATTTTTCCTTTTTTCTTTTTCGGATGAATATTCGAATTTTTTTTTTAGAAATTGCGGCGTTTTCCCTTGCAATCGCGGATTCACGTGCAACGAGATATTCGATTATTTTCTTTGCACGTTTCGGAATCGTGATTTATAGATCTCATTGTGGATGCGTATAATTTGAGAAAAATAATTTACGCCGGGAGAAAATCTGCAAATCGTTTTGACTGGTTAAACTTTCGATGAAGATTCTGCATTTAATTATTACGGCTTTCGTTGTTTGATTTCACAATTTATTTTCCTTTTTCTTACGACGATATATATTTCCTATTTTTTTTTTTATTCATGTGTAGCCTGCTTCATGTACCACGATTGATCGTTTGATCCGTCAGATGAATAATCGTGGTAGGTTTAGTTTAATTATGCGGTTAGATAAGGTAGGGTTGGTCGAAAATAATCTCGGAATTTTGATTGCTACAGAAAAAGAACAAACAAAAAATTTTATTATTATTATTAACACTAAACGTACCAATCGTGGTCAAACGACCCATTTTAAAATTTAATTGAAAATCATTTAAATCAATAATTCATTGTCATTTCTTTCGCTCGTTTGACTTTTTCTAAATTCTTGTATCATTTAATTATTCGATTTCTCACTTTTCGTTTTTCTCCTAGTTTATTTTTTATAGTTTTTTATAATTCTTTATCTACCGTTAATTATATTCATGGTCGATTCAAAAGACAGGTACGTTTAGTGTTAAATCGCGATTTTGAATTTACTATACATATCACGATTGATTAGAACGATTAAATCGAAAGATAAAATCCGACAGTATTTGTCTGCCAACCCGGTACAATTAATACGTTAAGTTCATCGAATTTTGGGATAAGGTGCAGGATAATTTCTATGTATACCCATCTTTGTTCGTTCCCTTAGGTTTAACGTACTCTTAGTTACTATAAACTCGACCTAATATAATCTAGTTTAAGTTTACACGTAATTAACATTAACAGTCAAGTGTTTCTAGCTCCTCCCGTGCATTTCGTTCCAATTTTCCCGTCGATCCCTAAATCGTGGGTAGAATTTTCCTCGAGATACACGAGGATTCGAACGACGCTAAGCAGAATCTAGCGATTCATTCGAAGTAATTCAAAATTCATTTCAGAATCATTATCAGAAAAATTAAAAAGACAGCTCGATCCTTAGGGGTTGCCCATTTTTTTATTTATTTTCATCGCTTTTTGATCGCGCTTTCGAACTTCGACGTCCGTTTCGTCGAGGTAGGGAAAATTTCGAGCCTTTCTTATTATTATTATTATCATTACTGTTATTGTTACACCGAGGAATCGATACAGCTCAGAGAGAGAGGGTGGAGAGGGGAGAGACGCTAAAGAAAGCAAAGGAGCTAATTCGAGATTACTCGCCGAACAGAATCACCGAGCGAATTAGCTGGAAATTGTCTCGTAATAAGCTTAAGAATAACGGAGTGGCAACTGCGAATGACTTTATAAGGAAAAACTTCCTATCTGATTATAATTACCCGCGGAATGCCTCGTTTCCCAGAGAATGAGAGTTGATTCGAGTTGAAGAACTCGGGGAATGAATTACCCTCTCGCCCCTGCTCGTTATAACCGAGTTGTATCGAGGGCCTTGCTTTTTGCAAATCCGCATCAAGTGGCCAATCTGCGCGATTAAAATAACTAGGTGTTAGACGGACGTCGCAATTTTTATACGCGACCAAACACGTTCTGTGCTCGACGAAGTGGGGGGGAGGATGGGGGGGAAGAAAAAGGTCAACATCGTTTCATTCCCCGCGATTTGAAGATTCGCAAAGGCGACTTGCAAATTTCCGGTCCGCACGGTACAGAACGTGTTGGAATTTTATCAAAATGTTACACCGATTAAAGCTCGCATATATATATATATATTATAGAAGCCGCGGCTAACGCTTCGCACTCGAGAAACTACCTGGCAAAATCGCTGGTATTAATAGCCAATGTTAAGCTGAAAATAACGCGATAGCACGTTATCGAGGTGCATGGTAATAATAACACGCGCGTGTTAAAATAACACGGTGTGTTAACGCATTGCGTACGGTGTTGCAGAAAATTTTCGACGCTCCGAAAATTATTCTAATTTCTTTCGTTTCGCTTCTTTCGTTCGTATAAGGTGAAAAGCTGTTTCCTTAGAAATCAAAGTCTCGAGCTTCGTTACCTCGGTAACGTAACGAGGAAATCTATATTTAATTTCTTAAATTGTGAGTCGAAGAAATCCAGAAACGAGATATCTCGTCATTCGGTACGCAATGCGTTAATTCACACGTGGTGATCTGTGTTGCAAATTGTCATTGCGTTACGAAGGAAGGAAAGAAAGAAAGTACCAATCGATATTTAATTATTTAAATCACGAGCCAAAAAAATTTAAAGATCTCTCGTGACTCGGTACGCAATGCGTTAATTCACACGTGGTGATCTCTATTGCAAATTATCATTGCGTTACTAAGGAAAGAAAGAAAAAGCACCTAGAACGAACGAAAGAAAAAAAGAAAGCACCAATCGATATTTAATTATTTAAATCACGAGTCAAAGAAATCTAAAAACGAGATATCTCGTCATTCGATACGCAATGCGTTAATTCACACGAGATGATTTCTATTGCAAATTATCATTGCGTAACGAAGGAAAGAAAGAAAAAGCACCTAGAACGAACGAAAGAAATAAAGAAAGCACCAATCGATATTTAATTATTTAAATCACGAGTCAAAGAAATCTAAAAACGAGATATCTCGTCATTCGATACGCAATGCGTTAATTCACACGTGGTGATCTCTATTGCAAATTATCATTGCGTTACGAAGGAAAGAAAGAAAAAGCACCTAGAACGAACGAAAGAAATAAAGAAAGCACCAATCGATATTTAATTATTTAAATCACGAGTCAAAGAAATCTAAAAACGAGATATCTCGTCATTTGGTACGCAATGCGTTAATTCACACGTGATGACAATTAAAGAAAGAAAGCACCAATCGATATTTAATTATTTAAATCACGAGTCAAAGAAGTCTAAAAACGAGATATCTCGTCACTCGATACGCAATGCGTTAATTCACACGTGATGATCTCTGTCGCAGATTGCGATTGCGTTACGAAGGAAAAAAAGAAAGGAAGAAAGTAGTTAGGTTAGAAAGAAATGTCGGAGATTTTCCGAGTGCAAAGCGTTAGCCATGGAACGACTGATGAGAGTGATTTTCATACCACGAAATACAGCACATCTGCACCCCTGATTCTCAAGAAGTTCATTTCTGTCTGCCCATCAGTCATCTTTCGAACTTTCCCCGTTCCTCTCTCGTCAACCTCTCTCCCACATTCTCTCTCTCTATCTCTCTCTCTCTTTTTGTCTGTCTCCTTGACGGTTTTCTTTCCGCGTTTCTTTTCGCGTTCCCCCTGGCCGCGCAAGTGCACGGTGTCGCCGGCTGCAACTTCCGTCTCGCCGTTTTTCCGTCTTCCTTCTGCCTGCCGATATGTCAGCCTGTTGCTTCGCGCGGCTCTCCCTTCTCCGTCTTCGCCGTTCTCTCTTTTCCTCGATGCACACGGGCAGCAGCGTCGAGGCGAGAGAGTCTCCGCTACCCATTCACGCGTTGCACGTGTCCAGGGTGAATGGCACGTGCACGCCGCGACGCTCGCCACCTCGCGTTACCGTGAGACCGAGACGCGTACTAACGCGTACTAACGCGCCGCCACCATTATCGCTACGCGCTCCTGCGTCTCTGTCTTACGGATTATCGTTGTTTCTCCCGAACTAACAGAGCAGCCATTTCACCCACCGGGTGGCTCCTCTGGCCAGCGATAAACCGGTAACCCCTTGTCGTGATTCCACGAGTCTCACTCGTCGTGAGAGTTTTCGGTGGAAGTTGAGTATCACGAGTTGACTCGTGGTGAGAATTTTCGGTGGAAGTTGAGTATCATGAGTCTAACTCGTAGTGAGAATTATTGGTTGAAGTTGAATGTCACGAGTCTGACTCGTGGTGAGAATTTTCGGTGAAAATTGAGTATCACGAGTCCAACTCGTGGTGAGAATTTTCGGTTAAACTTGTAAACCGTTAACCCCTTGCTATACTTCCACGAGTCTGACTCGTGGTGAGAGTTTTCGGTTATAGTTGAGTATCAGGTGTCCGACTCGTGGTGAGAATTTTCGGTGGAAGTTGAGTATCATGAGTCTAACTCGTAGTGAGAATTATTGGTTGAAGTTGAATGTCACGAGTTTGACTCGTGGTGAGAGTTTTCAGTTCAAGTTGAGTATCACGAGTCTGACTCGTGGTGAGAATTTTCGGTGAAAATTGAATATCACGAGTCTAACTCGTGGTGAGAATTTTCGGTTAAACTTGTAAACCGTTGATAAACCGTTAACCCCTTGATATACTTCCACGAGTCGGACTCGTGGTGAGAGTTTTCCGTTAAAGTTGAGTATCAGGAGTCTAACTCGTGGTGAGAATTTTCGGTTGAAGTTGAATGTCACGAGCCTAACTCGTGGTAAGAGTTTTCGGTTCAAGTTGAGTGTCACGAGACGGACTCGTGGTGAGAACTTTCGGTGAAAATTGAGTATCACGAGTCTAACTCGTGGTGAGAATTTTCAGTTAAACTTGTAAACCGTTGATAAACCGTTAACCCCTAGTATTACTTCGTGAGAATTTTGGGTTAAAGATGAATATAACGAGTCTAACTCGGGTTGAGAATTTTTGGCCGAACCTGAATATCACGAGTTGAACTCGTGATGAGAATTTTCGGTTAAACTTGTAAATCGTAGATAAACCGTTAACCCCTTGCTATACTTCCACGAGTCTGACTCATGGTGAGAACTTTCGGTTAAAGTTGAGTATAACGAATCTAACTCGTGGTGAAAATTTTCGGTTAAAGTTGAGTATAACGAATCTAACTCGGGTTTTTGAAAATTTTGAAATTCCAGATTCGATGTTATCGCGTGAAATTCATTTCTTTTTTGCCTCTTTCTCCCTCTTGATTGAATTTTCTGGAGTTTTAATTCGATTCGAGTCTGGGGTTGTATCAAGTTTCGAATTTTTCGCGAAATTAATGTCCAGCGTTTATACCGAACCTTCCACGACCGGTGAAATGACTAATAGATGGAAAAACGAAAGGAGAACTTCGGAGAGAATGGTGTAAACGAAGATATTAAGAAATTGCTATAATACTTACGTTAAAAGAGAAATCGAGAAGCCAAGTGACCGATGCGATAACGTTGAATGCAGAATTTTTACTTGAATATCTGAAAACGAGTCGTGTTTGATGACAATGACAAACACGAGCCACGCTCTTCGTACTAGCAATAGAATTATACTTAAATTTATAGAGATTTTTGAAACTCGTGTGATTTTCCAAAATTAAAATCAGTCTTGCAATTAAAGAAAATTAAATACTTTTTCGATGCACGATTATTTGTATTAAAGAATGCAATTTTAACATTGGAACTATCAAAGGAATCAAAATGACTTGTTTCAGATATTTTATTTTTGCAATTTCTGAGAATTTGATAAAATTTATGCTTACTTTCATTCGGATCGAAGCATAATTCTATATAGAGAATATAGAATTTCTTTTATCTTCGTTTGTGCGAAATTTATCTACTCGTTATAGGTCGATAGTTCTAGTGTTAAGCATTTATTGTAATCGGCACGCGATTGTTTGAATTTTTAATATTTTTTATCTTTCACTTCTCTTCGTTGATAATATCTTGCTTTAATTTAAAAAAACGAAACAGAGATCGTTACTATACTTTTAATACGCGAATTTTCATAACGTAGACACACTTTCCTGCACGCTGCTACAATTTCAAAAATTTAATTCCATCATAGTTGGAATACATTTTCCAATTTTCTTTCTCCTCGAATCTTCTTTTTCTCCCACTTCGATCAATCCCTGTTGTTGCTCTCTGCGAATCTCTTATTAATCCTCGAACAGATAAGTTTTCTGTAAAATCGCGTTTTCCATCCATTTCGATCCGTTCACTCGACGTCTGAAAAAATTCAATCAATCTCACCAAGATTAGGTTACAAAACCTACGAAATATAAAACAAAAACAATCTTCGCGAAGTAAAAATTCCGTTCTCACACATTCGTGAGAACTAATCACAGAAGATTAACCCTTTGCACTCGAAAATCGATCTCCAATCTCTATCTTCTATTAAATTAAAAAGAAACTGGAACAAAATAGCCTTAAAACAAAGTAATTGCACTCGTTAGCTCAATACAATCTCTTTCTTCCATTTCAAACAATAACCTCGACTTTATAATTCGAAAATTTCACTATTTCGTTTGCAGAGGGTTAAGAAATCGTGCATCTTCGATTCGTTTATCCTAATTTCAACGAATTTCTCGAAATTCCATCAAAATCCCTTTATTTTAGAAAACGAAAGTCCAAAATTTCTCGTATAAACCAAGCTCGGTGTTCGGTTCTCTCGGGAGCGAATAATGGGTGGAAAAGCGATTAATAAAAGCTCTAGAGCTTTGTGCATCAAGTGCAGGTCTCGGACTGTTGCGATCTTGTAAGGGAATGATGCAAGAACGATATAGTTATCGGCCGTTCTGCTCGTGCCAACATCTTGCGCGAATCTCTTTGAAGATCCGTGACAAATTAGCAGCGTCCGAGCACGTAACGTAAATCACAGTCGCGTAAATACGTCGGAAAATTGGTGAAAAAGTAAAACTACGTTTTACCAGCTCTCGATTATACCCGATTTTATTCGGAAAGCTCGGCTTCGTTTCGTTGAGATTAACGTAGCAACGATTTCGCGATGATTGACGAGATAGTCGGAGCTGTAATTGCAAAATATCGCGTGGCTACATATATGCGTTTCTCTATTCTAGACCGTGTGTAATCCGTTCTGGCACCAGAGAGGTGCACAACAAATTGGAGAAAAATCGAAGGGCGCACCTGAAAGAATGCTTCGAATTGTTGAAGAAGCAACTCCCATCGCAGGAGGAGAAAAAGTCGTCGAACCTTTCGATTCTCCACGCTGCGATCAGGCATATACAGGTATGTACCCCGCCATTCTAAGCCGTTTTATTCTATTTAGATAATTATCCACGTTCCGCCCTTCCAGCGGGATTCCAATTTCCCCTCTCGATTTAAACGTAAATATTTTTTCGGAAGGTACCTCGATCTTGTTCGGTAATGTTGGAAGAAAGTAACTTGGGAGCATAGTACAGTGTTTTATAGTTCCCTTCTCGATTTAAACGTAAATATTTTTTCAAAGGTACCTCGATCTCGTCGGTAATATCGGAAGAAAGTAACTTAGAAGCGTACAATGTTTTATAGTGATCTCTAGCTCGTTACTATAGGCTTTATCTTTCGTTGCCTCGATCTCGGTGGTAATATCGGAACAGAGTAGGAACTTAGGAGCATAATACAGTGTTTTATAGTTTCCTTCTTGATTTAAACGTAAATATTTTTTGAAAGATACCCCGATCTCGGTGGTAATATCGGAAGAAAGTAACTTAGGAGTATAGTATAGTGTTTTATAGTTCCCTTCTTGATTTAAACGTAAATATTTTTTTAAAGATACTTCGATCTCGTCGGTAATATCGAAAGAAAGTAACTTAGAAAAGTACAATGTTCTATAGTGATCTCTAGCTAGTTACTATAGGCTTTATCTTTCGTTGCCTCGATCTTGGTGGTAATATTGGAAAAAAGTAACTTAGAAGCATAATATAGTGTTCTATAGTTCCCTTTCCGATTAAAATATTAGGTAAATATTAGGTTGTTCGGAAAGTCATTTCGTTTTTTTTCCCAACAGAGAACCTAATTGTATTTTTTCACAGCCAACTTCACACTTTAGTCGCATAAAAAAAAAGAACGAAATGATTTTCCGAACGGCTCAATATTTTTTTGAAAGTTACCTCGATCTCGTCGATAATATTGGAAGAAAGTAACTTAGAAGCATACAATGCTCTATAGTGATCTTTAGCTCGTTACTATAGGCTTTATCTTTCGTTGCCACGATCTCGGTAGTAATATCAGAAGAAAATAACTTAGGAGCATAAGATAGTGTTTTATAGTTCCCTTCTCGGTCTAAACGTAAATTTTTTTTCGAAATTTACCTCGATCTCATCGGTAATATCTGAAGAAAGTACCCTAGAAGCGTAAAATACTCTATAGTGATCTCTAGCTCGTTACTATAGTCTTATCTTTCGTTGCACGATCGACAAACGACGATCAAGAACTGTCTATTGATCGAGAATTGTTTCGCGTTGATTTTTCCCTCTGTGACTCCCTCTATCTACTATCAACCGTCTGGCATTGCAGTAATTACGTCACCGTTCGATCCAAATAACGTAATCTCTTCGTTTACGCGCTTGTTCGACTCCTGGTAATCGACTTTACTCGGTAATTTCATTTCCCTACGTTCCTCCGTTCCTGCGTTCCTCCGATTGCTCGCAATTTCTTTCCGCGGCAATTTCGTAAATTTCAAACGCACGCGCGCGGATGTAGCTCGTGCACCGATTACGCTGTTTGCGTACGTGTGCAACGTGGCGAGAGATTATGGTCTCGCGCGAAACGCTTTGGTATCGTAAAAAATGCTAATTACGCTGGCCATTATGCCGGAACGGTTTCCAGTGTCGCGGTTAGCCGTTTGACCTGGCGTAAAATAAAATTTTACGCTCGGTAATCTAACACGGAGATACGTGTCGTCGTGGCACCTGACTATAAAGGCCACGTATCTCTTCCGTTCGATTCGCACGGTCAATGTACCACGAATCAATCGAAATCAATCGAAATTAACACTAAGTTTACGGTTTATTTTTGTATACCTATTTCTACGTACACCCGTTAGATTTAGAGTAAAGAAAACCACATATTTTCTTCAAAAATCAAACGATGGGTTTAATTTGAAAACAATCGCAATATTAACAGACTTAATAGAAGTTAATTAAATCTGTTAATATCGTATAATTGAAGCAACCCATCCGTCAAATTGACTGGTCCCGTAAATCTAGCGTTAAAAAAAAAAGAAAATAAAAAAAAGAACCAAGGGTAGGAATAAAAATAACGTCACGATCGAGGTCCGACGATTCCATCTGCAAATCTGCAAACGAAGAAGAACATAACCATGTTTACTTCATCGCGTATTAACCTTCTGTACGCAAGATATAACCTAATTAATCTTCCATTCTGTTAATCGCTTTCGTTAATATATTGCGTCTCGCAAATTACGTATCAGCAAGTGATATAACATACCGTGATGGTAAATACCAATTAGCCGATCGAAGATAATAATGGCGTATGGTATCAGGCCGGAAATAAATCATTTTATTGTACCGACCGCGGTAAGGGTATATAAATATCCTATCTATTTCTTACCTAGAGAGAAAAATCCTAGCGCATCTATCGTGGTAAAAAGAGTTTCGTGTTTCGTAATCTCCTTTCTTTTTTTTTCCCCCAACGGAGTGGCAATTTTGGAATAGTTGCAAAACGGACATTAAACTTAACGCGCGACGGGCAGAGAATCGAATGCGCGTCCCCGCGAAGGTCGACCACACCTCCTCCTTTCCCTTCTTTCGTGATTCAACCTCAACCCTACCACGTCAGCCTCTTTTCCCCATCTTCGTCGCTCCATCGCGATCCTAACCTAACACTCTCCTATACCCGTCCTCGTCCCTCTCTTTCCCAGCCTCTCCCCTCTCCTCGATCCGTTTACTTTCCGTATCTCTTTCTCCGTACCCTTTCGCGTCCAGACCGCGCGCGTGTTTCTCTTTTTACTCGCTCGAATCCGTTTGTTTCTTTCCAATACGCGGATGGGTACACGTTTCTATCGTGCAAAACCGGGGTATCATATTTCTTTCCCTCCCTCGCCTCTCTCCTCTCCTCTCCTCTCCCACGATCGCGTGCACTTACAGTATATTATTCCACTTTTACGCCACAGCTATTTTTCCCTCTTTGCCCGCTTTTTACGGTACATTCGTCGCCGTTCCTTGTCTTATCGGTTCACTCTCTCCGTTCCTCGAGTCTGCCGCACAGGGTCGTTTCTAGAGAGACACGCTCTTCCCCCACTATTATGTTTCTTCCTCGTATTTTCGTCTTTGTCTCTTCTGTCTTCCTATCCCTACTCTTTTCAAGTCTCGTCTCTTATCTACTGTTCTCTCTCTCTCTGCTACTGACCTCTCCTTTCTTTCCGCGTGTATCTTCTATCTCGTTTCATCTTCCTGGGTTGCGTTTCGTATCTGCAGTTCCTCCTCCCTACTATTTCTTTTCACCCTACTCCTTCGTTGGTTTTGTGTCTCTGTCGGGTTAACGGTGCGCGAGTGATGCTTCGTCTCGCTCGGTGCTCGTCTTTCTCGCTCTAGGTCATCCTTCGCTTATCCCCACGCCGAGAGACGTTCGCTTTCTTCGTCTGGTTCGTTGGTCGTGTCATTTCGCTGTGCAGTAGTAGTTTTTACGCGCGTGTGCGTGTAGAAGCGTACCTATATTGGTTCCACGTGACTGTGCGGCCATCGGTGTCACGCCGCATGGCACGTACGGCGTGCGCTGCTATCCGAACTTTTATCGTTCGGCGCCATTGTTGGTTGACTTCTAAGTACGAGGCGACGCTCCGGTTCCGACGTGTCGAAATTGCACGGCCACTCACCGTAACGTCACGTTTCTCCGTAATTACGCGGGATTATCCGCTCCGTATTTCCCTCCCTCGATCGATATGCTACGTTACGAATAATGTCGCCGGTATAGATTGTTATCAATCTGCTATTTTCTTTTCTTTTTTTTTTTTGTCACATTGTTATCGATCGATAAAGGTATTACGTCTTTTCTCTTCTTTTTTTTTCACCGTTATATTTTATTTCATTCGCAGAAGTAGAAAAGCGGAGATTATCGAAGAAGACGTATAAATGACTGGGAGCTATATGTCGAATATAATTGTCGATTTTATATACAATCGTGTTTTATTGTTCTCTCTTCGTCGAGGATAATCCGAAATTCTGCGTGAAGCTTAGCGACACGCAAATAAACCACGCGTTTACCGACGCAATAATAACTTCGTGAATAGTTGCCAGACTTTCAAGATCGTTAAGTAAGCTAGCGTATTATTTCGGAGATTGATACGGCCGTGTCGAATGTCGTTCTTTCGTTTTTCCCTTTTTTACAACTCTGTAAAACAGGCTCTCGTGGAAATGTTTCGCAATGGTTGTTTCGCTTTCTTTCATTTTCCGCGCAAATGGGAGCTCGGCCGATAAGCGGACACGAGCACAGAGACTGAAGTGTAATGTAATTATTAGACCTTAAGTGGCGTGATAACGAGACTTTCCCTTAACAGTCGATGCGTTGGGATAATAAACATCGCGTAAAAGGGTGCTTGACAAAAAGGCGGCGGATATTCGTAGAAGAAAGTACGTTGAAGATACGAATGGAAGAAAACCGATAATCCACAGCGGGTACGAGGATGCCTCGGGCGCGTTTAACTTACACGGTTCTCGTTAGTTCGCGAAAAATCCGCTAGTTTCGCATACGCGCGAGTTCGATAAAGTTTAATAAAGTACATGCACGATCCTCGCGGCACGTACGACGTGGCAGATAGCAGAGGAGATGTAGAAAGAAACGAAAACGCTATTTGCGTATATCCGAGCGTGATACTGTGTGTGCGAATCCTGTTGGAGGCGGTTTACCCACGTGCTTGTAAACCGCGCGTGCGCCTATTCATGCAACGGCCTTCGTCCTCCTTCCCCCTCACCTCTCCGAGCTCTCTCTCTCTCCTTCCCTCTCCGTTTAACCTTCCTATCCTTCGGTCCGTGTCTCTGTTTATTTCTGTTCGGTGTTTCTCTGCCTTTTTCGCAACGTGTACTCCCCTCCGCTCGCTTCCTCCCCTCTCCTTATCTTTCGCGTTCTATAGCTCTGTCCTCGTCGTTCGCGCTATCTCTCTTCATCTATTACGTCTTACTCCGTCTTACTTCTCTTCGGCCAAGAGGCTCTACCCGTCTCTCCCTCCTCGTTTGATTATCAGTGTGTAAGTCGCCGATCCCGGTCATCTGTTTTCCGTCTGCGTTCCTTTTTGCGCGCCATCGCGTCCTTCTCCTTTCTCTCCCCCTTTCTCTCCCCTTCAGACTACCACGTGTACCTGTATCAGTGCGCGCCGGTAGCGCTCCCTCTTATTGTCACGTGCGTTCTTTCGTCTCGAAACAAAAACGTTTTTCTCGATCCTCGACCGAACGCTTATCACGTTTTCAGGTAAAGACGCATTCGAGATATATTCGCCGTTACACGTGTACGTTTATATATTCCTTTTCTCTTGTTATTTATTCTTCTCTCTTCTATATTCGATTTATATACACGATCGAAATTGCAGAATTAATTTTAGGCGTATTATTCTACGGACGGGTACTTCCCGCATGAAGATTTTTAGGTTAGATCGACCTATGGCGTCAAACATGTTTTCGTAATAGGTAACTTCTGTTTTGGAACGGATAGAATTAAAAGTAACTATTAACTTCAAATTACACGAGACAAATTATGAATTATGTTATTTTTGACAGGGGATAAGAATTTATGGGAGGATGAGAGAAACGTGTGTATTTCACGGTTGCAAATTCGAGCGACAATTTCATAGCGAACTCGTGTATATGCGAAGACAGGTTATGTCGAGAGATCGTATCGACATGGATGATACATGCGAATCATAAATTATATTATTATTGGCAAGGGATAAGAAGGAATGGAAAGATGGAAGAGTATATATTTCAAGAGATTGGAAATCCGAGCGACAATTTCATAGCGTTGCGAACTCGTGTATATACGAAGATCGGACACAGGTTATGTCGCGAGATCGAACGATGTGGCGACATGGATTGTACATGCGAATCATAAATTATATTATTATCGGCAAGGGATAAGAAGGAACGGAAAGATGGAAGAGGAGTATATATTTCGAGAGGTTGAAAATCGAAGCGACAATTTCGCAACGCTTGCGGACTGTTACATGTAGAAAGAGGAGATATAGGTTATGTCGCGAGATCGAATGGTGGAAGTGGCGTCATGGACGATACCGTTCCGTTGCCGGACTTCCTTATCGCGACTGAAACTTGCCGCTACGTGAATTTTCTCAGCACCTGCGACGGGAACCGAGTAAGCACGAACGGCGTGCACTTGATCAGATCCGAATTTGCACACGGCAGGAATTTCGTCCTCGCATATTTTCTCTCTTCTTCCCGGGCTTCTCCTCGAACTCGTGCACCGCTCGCTGGGTGTCGTTGTCACGTGCACGTTCCTTCACGCATGTTCGTGCTGACGTCAAACGCAAGGCTTATCGTATTTCGAGGGAGAGGTGTCCTGAATCTGCAGGAGTATCATGTGACGTTCGTGCCAAGGTATTCTCGAAAGCGAAGCGAGAACATTTCTATCAGCTTTCTCCCGCTTTTCTCGCCGCTATTTTCTGAGAGGACGTGGCGCGATGTAGGCGAAAATTGGAACGACTCCGATTGCCTCGAAGATAGTTCCTGGCTTTTTTTTCGCTATATACCTTCGAAAGACACGGTGTAAAGAGTGCGACCAAGGTATGATATTTTATACCAATGACTTAGGTGTAAAGAAATTATAGTCAAGGAACTGGTCGATGTAAAAATTAGCAAAGTGTAGAAAATTTAGCGAATTTTTTTGCTAAAATAACGGTACAGTTTCTCCTTTTTTCTTTTTAATTTTTATGTCCTGTCTCGTTAACTATACCGTCCAAACGCGAATTTTAATCTATCGGGCGATTCTTGAAGAATTTATTTCTTCGAAAATGAATCCATTACTCTTAGAAAAATGTGTTTTTCTAAAAAGGCTAAGAAAACGTTCGTCTTTGTCTTCAAAGTTAGGTGAGAATAGCTCCATTTCACCAACGTCTATAGTTATAATTATTTATATTAGAAACTATTTCCTGAACAATTGTAATTGGTCATCAGAGTTTAAAAACAAATCAAGTGCACCATTCTTGCATTTTTAGAAAAAGGTAAAATTTATTGAAGACTGTTATTACTACGCAAAATTGCAGTCAAAATTTAGTTGACCTAAGGATCAATATATCAAAATGTATAAAAAATTTCCAAGCTATATTAACTTGTTATACATGCCCATTTTATGGGTACGTTACAATTACAAAAATAAATGTTATGAAACGGCATCTGTATAATGGAATACAGTGACACTCTGGTACAAGTTTGTTAAATAAAACAGGCTTTATACGCGACAAATTGCGCATATTTTTGAATTTTCGGTCCGCACGAGTTTCGAGCAAATAAATATATATGTTCATCGTGTTATCAGTTAAAACATATTTGCGCTTTCTCGTTGGAGAATAATCGGAATCTGTCTGGAACACGTGCTTACATAATCTCGAAGAAAATTTTACATCTTACACCCCATGAATCGAAAACTAACGTTTTCCCTCGTTTAGATTGCAAGACACCTTTGTTATTACCCGCTGTCCTGTTCTAATCTCGGGAATTCTTCTTGTAGATTTTGAGAAGGAAAGAACGAGATTACGAGCACGAGATGGAGAGGCTTGCCAGAGAAAAGATTGCTGCTCAACAAAAATTAATAGCTTTGAGGAAGGAACTCGCGGCTACCTGGGAGCACATTGATTTTAATACTTTTTTATCGGAACCGAATTCGGCTGTTGATGTAACGGCCACGAGAAGTGGTAAGTTCGGTTAATCACGTCTGGAAATAAGTTTCCGAAATACGGTGCACTTCAGTGGCGGACATCCAAACGCCAATCGCGCTTCTTAAATTAAACCTTAACTTCGTTAACGGTTATCGCATCAAAAAAAAAAAAAAAATCTTTTGCGAAATACGTAAGAATATCTGCAAGATACTTCGCGAACTCGATAAAGTACCTACGAAGAATAAATCCGGATGCATAAGTCCACCCAGCCACGTGGAGTATTTGTGAAACAAAAAATTCAAAGTCGCTTTCGAATACGTGGTAAAAAACGTCGAAGTTCATTGATAACCTAAGCTTTATTTCTATACAGTTATCACTTTCGTCATTTTTATCTTCGTACGTCAAAGGATGTAATGTAACATACACGCACGGTTTGCGAATATTCGAAGCAACGTGTGAAATTACGGAAAGAGGTTCTGGATGGAGCTATTAAATTTTCTATTAAAGTTTCAGAAAACATGGAGGTCGACGTGACTGGGCTCGCTCGGGGTGGTACGAGGTACAGCAGTACCAGCAGTCTGAGCAGTGCAGCCACGGCCAGTTCACCGCAGACACTTCAGACCACTAGCACGGCTTCCAATATTCACAATCAGGTTGCCACAGCGGCTGTTGTCTGCCAGACGCAGGGTATGAATCTTGCGCCAAGTTCCAGGGAAAGTCCACCCGCGAGTTCGAGTCCTGGGACGCCCGCACCTAGCATTCCTACTCCGGCACAGGTACACCGAGGATTCACGTTAAAGCAAAAATCGAAAATTCCCGCGCTAGTCGCGACCGTTGCGGTATGAAGGGAAAAGAAAGAAAATGTAGGGACGATTGGGTTGGCTCAGTCGGTTCAGCGTGCGGCTGGTAATCCAAAAGTCCCGGGTTCGATTCCCGGCGCTTCCGCGCGCGCAACTTTGTGTTAGAAAAAAAAAAGAACGTTTTTTCTTCTCTCTGTTGGAAAAAGCACCGATGCCTCCCCTTTGGACATAACGTGCACTCTTAGCGTTGTGTGTGAAACGGTGCAAGAGCAATTGCAAAGGGTCTTAGCTGATTTATATTTCACTTATGGTATAAATGAGTCATTATCTAACGCGACAATTTACTTTTTTACGTATCTAGGGAAAAGTGGGTACTTCTATATTAGATTATGAATCGCGAGGTTTATAATTCTTATTTCCCTAAAATTGCTAGGGATAATTAAGAAAGGTAGATTGCAGGTGTATATGTCTTTTTATTTCAATATAAAATTAAAAATCTTAGTTGATTTATATTTCACATGGTATAAATGAGTCATTATCTAACGCGACAATATTCATTTTTTTATGAATCTAGGGAAAAATTATTCGATCAAGAACCGCAAAGTTTATAATTCTTTTCCTCGTAAAATTGCTAGGGATAATTAAGAAAGGTAGATTGCAGGTGTATAACTCGTTTTATTTCAAATGTTTTAATATTAAATTAAGAGTCTTAACTGATTTATATTTCCCACGGTATAAATGAGCCATTATCAAACGCGACAATTTATTTTTTTATGAATTTAGGGAAAAATTGGGTACTTTTATATTCGATCAAAAACCGCGAAGCTTATAATTTTTTTTTATAATTCTTTTCCCCGTAAAATTGTTAGGAATAATTAAGAAAGGTAGATTGCAAGTGTATAAATCTTTTTATTTAAATTATTTTAATA
>NIJG01000291.1:101559-131285 GCA_002201625.1 Euglossa dilemma | reverse complement strand
ACGTTTTTCTTTTTTTTTTCTTTTTTTTTTTTTATATATATATTATATATAGAACGTGCTCAAGTATTTATTCGTTTCTATTTATTTTACAAAATGCAACACTGAGCATAAGCAAAACGTTTGCTTTGGCTTCGTAATTTTGATATCTTTACCGGGTTCATTTCGAGAGAACGCTCATTTATGACTTTTTTTGGAGAGCCAAACAAGAGAGGATGAAGGAGAGAGAAAGAGAGAGAAAGAGAGAGAGAGAGAGAGAAACCAATACGACTGAAGGAAAAAAAAAAAAAAAAGAAAAGAAAGAAACGAAAAGAAGAAAAGTGATACACGAAATATGTATGCGTACGTTTTTAATGATATGGTAGTTCTGTTTCTGGAGAAATGTGTACATACACGAGTTTGGGTCGCAGACGAAACATTATATTTTGCATAATATTTTGCTGCAAATGTTCAGACAAACGAACCGGGAGAGTAGAGAAAAGCTTCTGATTCGCGTTGCAAGAGGAAACCAGAATTATTGTATACATATAATCGTTTACCGTACTATTTTAAATTGTTTTTTCTATACGTAAGTAAAGGAAAAAGAAAAAAAAATGATTTACGTTTCATCTTGCAATATTAAGTTTTTGAGCTTTCATTCGATATACTCGATGCGAGACCGTTAATGGTGGGTTTATCCAACATAAATAGATAAAATGATATAAAATAGTAGAACGTAACACTTGTCCCGCAAATGTCACGAACATACATCTGGTTATACTTCAATTTATCCATAAATGATTTTATGCATGATTATCGACATAATTACAATGCTACGACTCGTCGTTCCAGATTTCCTTTTACGTCCGTAGTTTATCGAACCTTATTGCAAAAGTACAAAGAGTAAGCTCTCTCGTGAATACAAATCTGTCAGATTTCCTCTTTCTTGTGCATACCCTGATGTATGTGCTTTTACAACGCAATTCATTTCTTCTTACACATTGAAAAGTTTCCGGAGGAGAAAATCAAATGGAACGTCTTACCGAAGCAATATAGCAATAGAAATGTAAAATTTAGACGACCACGAATTTATATCCATATTATTTTTTCTGTCGCAGGAAATGTAATTTCTCCTTTTCCGTATCGGGTAACGCGCACCCGGGCGGAAAATTAAAAATTAATGTAATCAAAGGCTTTGGTCAGTCAGTTTAAGCGCTGATTATGTATGTAATATGCGTGGGCGCTGTGTCTCTTGATCTATTGCGAAAATTCGTTGAAGGATTTATTAAGTTATTAGCTAGCAGGGAGTAATATCGTTCTCAGGCGTTATTATACGCCTGGAAACTCTGTTATCCTATGAAGCTAGTTTAGAAACGATGGAAATGTCACCGGGAGTTTGCAAAGTCACTTTTAACGCATTCGTTTTACCATAGATTTTTATGCTACTCGAAACGATCCGGGGATCATCTTTTTGGAATGAAACGAATGGAAGTTATTAAACAAATACAGTGTATTTAACATAGCAATATTTTTAACGAATCTATACGGCTGTAGTTAGTATATTATATCTTGGTAATTTTAAGATACAAAGTATTGTATATCGAGCGATACAATAATTTGGGAAAATGATCCCCCCGAAGTTTTGAGTATCATGTTAAATCTGCTATTTAGTTTTATTTTGGTATGCAAAATATTCCACTAAATTACTATTTTATCTCGCTTTAGCTTACTTTTACGATGAATGCGTTAAACAAGGAAGAAATATCCAGTTGCAAAAGTTTCGTGTCTTGTACCATATATTTAGCAGTGCGCAGTTCTTTTTAGCATCATTGCATCCTATAACTACGGTGACTTTTCCACGTTTCAACGAAAGTACAGATTCGATCGTCCACACATGCTGCAATCATTTGATACTTTCATAGAATCATCGATTTTCATTATATATTCAATGAAATTGATTTAATCCTTTACCTACGAAAGGTGGAATAATTGGTATTTTCAATTTTGACGCATAGTGAATCAGTAGTCTCAAATCTATACGGTTAATATCGAAATGTATTTATTAAATTTAGATTCAGGATAACGTGTAAGGTGTCCTCGAAAAAGACGATCTTTCAAAGTGAAGTGATAAGGTGTGTAAAACGAAACAGAAAATGTCATAAATATGATATCGGAAACGTATATTTAATTAAATAAAATTTTTATTTTCGTTCATTCGGATTCTAATTCGTCGGTAATAGAGTTTACTGTAATACATCTGCGGTATTTTTGTCTATAAATATTAATAATATCAAGTATTGATTGATGTTTTCGATAACATACCGACAGGGTATCTTTTACTTTACTTCCTGTATTACCTACCGTAACGCTTTAATTAAAAATATTGTTTATAATAGCGATCGTATAAAATAAAACACCTTATCACTTCCGATACACACGATCTCGATATTGCACTAAGCTGTTAGAATGATTTCAAAAAAATGTATATTCGATACATCACCACTATCGGATATACGAAAGGATTAAAGTCACTTTGTCACTATTTCTCTAGTCAAAATTGAAATACAGACTATCAGCACGGACTATCGATAATTTTTATTCGTATAATTTTAAAATAAGCAAATTTTTCGAGGTATTTTAGTATGTTCGTAGTATCTCTAAATTCTAATGTTTAAATTACCGATTACTCCATGCTTCTCAGAAGGTAAAGTGGCAATCAGTCGTTCATTGGTGACGATTTGCATTGCGCAGGTCGGTAACGAAATTTTCGCCGAAAAAAAAAAGGAAAAGAAAATGAAATTAGAAAGTCGTGTCTTTCGGGAGAATGCATTTCCATAATATACGTCTCTTGGCACGTATCTCAACGTGTCCGGAGCTGTCGTTTGGAAGGAATATTTTACGGAATATCCCGGTACGGATGATAAATTGCTCGAGAACATTCGAAGAAACGAATTCGGCGCGCGCACTAGTCATTTTTGTTCCCTCCTTGTTCTTTCAACAGGACTGAACTATTGCTCCGCTGGGCTTTCGAACTGTATTTCGGCACACATTCGTTTATTATTCTCTTTTTTCTCTTCTGTCTTTTATTTTATTTTATTTTTTTTTATTTCGTACCTTTTAAATTCATTCTTGTGAATCGTGCAATGGATGTAAATACTTGTACTAGATGTTGGGGGCATTCTTAACACGCTACGCAAACCGAGCAACAGAGAGCGCAGTTGTCGTTTCCTTCATCGAATGCAAGACGGGTACAAAATGTCGTATAGCTACGTTACGATTTTTATCCGTTATTATCTCTGTCGGAAGAGATTTATTTTCGTGTAATTTCGTCGACGCATGGCAGACGTTGGTATAGCACGCTTCGAGGAACAATACGATGAGAACATTGGAGTAACGACGAAGAGAAAGCAGGGAGCATTCGAAAGTTTACCCCTTTTGCGTTTGACGAAGGAAGAACGAAGAAGACGAAGAAGAAATAGAGGAAGAAGGAAAAGAAACTGGTGGCAAGTCGAATCAAAGCGAAACCGCGTTCGTGTTTGCTGTAGAATAGCAAACGCAGGAAGCGAATACAGGGAGAGAGAGAGAGAGAGAGAGAGAGAGGTAGAGTGAGAGAGAAAATGAGAAACGATAAAAAAATATCCTTTTTTGTACATAATTAAAAGAAAGAAAAAAAAAGTTAAAAAGCAAAAAACAAATGAAATCTCGTCGGTCAGCGGGAACCCTCGGGAACAAAATCGTTCGACGGGAAGAGAAAGTAACGGAGAAACGTGCGGGGAATCTATGTGTACATGAACAATGTGATATAAGTAATTAATAAAATTACTTAGCACTATAGCGTTTAAGCAGAAGCAAAAAAAGGAAAAAAAGAAACTGTTAAACCGTTTACAGCGTAGACGTACGATGCTAACTATTATTTACTAACATCCTAAAAAAAAGTGAAACCGTAAGGGAAGTCTAATTGTACATAGAATTACGAGAGGGAGAGAGAGTGAGAGACAAACGGAGAGAAAGAACGAAAGAGAGAGAGAGAGAGAGAGAGAGAGAATGAGAGACAGCGTGGGAGAAGAAGAAGAATCATGAGATATAATTATATACGAATACGAGAGACAAAAGAATGCGGAGACGAAAAGAAACGGAGAGAGAGAGCGAGAGAGGAGTCGAAGACGGAGAATGAGACAGAAAGAGAGAGAGAGAAAGAGAGAGAGAAAAGTCTTGGAATAAGAAATGCTGTTACTCCAGCGTGTCTTGTACATCCCTCGTGATAATAGTCTGTACATTATATTTCTCGTGTGAATGATGCAACGAGGAGTAAAGGAGAAAGAAAGCAAACAAAAAAAAAAGAAATAAAAAACCAAGTGTGTCTGTGCGTTCTAGTAAGAGTGTTGTTGTTGTTGTAGTCTATGTCGAATTTTGTTATATGCCATCGCTGGTGTATATGAAACACACGGTATATCTCACGAACCTCTTCGAACGACTTGTTGCGTGTTGTTGATAGACAGAGAGAAAGAATAGTATGAGAGAGCGGGAGAGAAAGACAAAGAAAACGAGTAACACGATAGAAATGCAAAAAAATATGAGAGAACGAGAGAGAGAGAGAGAGAGAGAGAGAGAGAGAGAGAATGAGTGATACACGAGGGGTCGAGCACCCAGCCGCGTGCAACACTTTTTGTTTTCAAAAAGAGTGCGACAAAATTTCAATACAATCTATTACAATAAAAACGTAAGCGTGAAGCGTTGCCCAGTCCTCCTTGTATATCCGCCTTGAATACAGATATCTCTCTGGTCGGTCGTTCGATCGAATTTCTACGTCTGGGTAAGGAATATTAGGTACTACGGAGAGTCTTATGATTTTTACACGTTCAGGATAAAACGTGACTCATTGGTGGGTCATTGTTCCTATCTAGCATTCGATGACTCATGGGTGGGTCCAACGGAAGTAAAATCTTTCGCATAATAATGAAAGTTAACGTAATGTAAGTTTTTTTTTTAGTTATATTCATGTAAACGTACGCGTATACGTGTAACGATATATTCAACAGACGAGCGAATTAAAGATTAAACATTTTTTATTTTTTAGGAAATCGAAATAGACGATCAAAGTAAACGCTGATAGAAGCAATTGTTTTTTTTTTTTTTAATTCTGCAGCTGTCCTGAACGTGTTAAAAAAGATGGTTGTTCTAATAGGAAAAGATTTGAAAAATGGAAAAAAAAAAGAAATTGGGAACTCGATGCGAAGGGGTACGAGTGATCATGTCTTATGATCGTTGAATAATCGGTGCATTTTGTTTTATTTCGAGACGTTCTTCGTTCTTGATGGACGAAGATATAGAGATGGGATTTTTACAGTCGAACAAATTGGTTACCGATGTTGCGTGGTTTTTTAAGGGTTATATTGTACAGCGCTGTGAAATTTGATAAGAAAAAGGAGGAAACGTGAACGTTGCGTGTAAATAGAGGTTCGAACATGTTTTTCCGAATAAATTCTACGATATCAAGGGAATTTCTTTCCCGGGAGAAAAAGCAGTATTAGATTACTTTGTAATTATTAGCGACACTAGCAACTATACACAGTAACTCGGGTTTCTTAATTGCAAGGAGGTTATTACGTAGTGTAATGAGTTTCTTCAATGACGAGTTATACGAATGTGAAACTATGAGTATATTAAATATGTTTTTTATGAATATCAGAACTGGTAGAGTGTCCATCGTATCCCTTCGCGTGTGATTTTTTCATATAACGGGTTACCATAAGAATTATTAATCACATTTCTTTATTAATAATTTTTCAAACATTTCCGTTAAGTATTTTTTGCTTCATTATAGTTACAGATTTCTAATAAATCCTTATGGTCACTCGTTATTATGTAAGTAATTGTGAAGTGAAAATATTATAATAACTTTACGAAAAGAGAAAATTTGTTAAACATTTGTAATAAACGTGTATCATATTACGTCGTGATAGAATTTAATATTTCTTTAATAACAGGGTTACTTCTTTCGTGACAATAGTCAGTTTTCAAATATTTTCTAATCTTCTTCACTTCACAATTATACGATTTTTCTAATAAAAAATTAAGATAATTAAAATTAGTTTATCTCATCTTACCTCGATGACCAGGCAGACAATCGTCTATCCAGTTCGTAGTAGTGGTACACGGGCGAAAGATATAAAATTTAATAAAACAGGTTCAATAAATAGGAAATCAAAATAAGACCTATCGTTTAATCACAAATGCACTGAAAACATAATTTTCACAATCTTTACTTCTTCGTTTCTTTGTTTTTCTTCAATTTTAAGTTAAGAAGTTCAAACCGATCTTTCTTTAAATTATTTTAAATAATCGTTCATAATTGTGATTATTATCGGCCACGTTGAGTTGTAATATATTCGTTTGATAAAGTTGACTTAATGGAAAGCGGCTTTATAACGTTTTGAATTTTAATTTTTATTTAACTTTTCCAACTTCTACCTTAAAAGGGGAGAAAAGTTCATCGATTCTTTAAAGCAATCTTTTAATTCATCGATCCAACAATGTTCCTAAATGTTCATACAAAACTCGTCCCTTTTTCCCGGAAACAAATTCATATCTCGATGTATGCACACATGCACGCATCTCCTTTAATGACCTGTCACGGAAAGAAGTACAATCGAATTTAATATCACTTGCGATAATCGTTGGAAATCTTCCTCTGGTATTTGTCCACGAAGGTATTTTCGTAAAGAGTTCGACGAAACGATTGAGACGATTATTTTGACTGAAAAACCAATTTATTTTCACACTGCGACTTAATCACTGACAATTATCATTACACGGGGGCAGTATTCTTGTTAATTAATGTGGTCGCTGTCACTGCGATCGCAATCGGACGACAGAGACGCGTGTCGAAGACAAGAAAATAGAAAGGAGAAAATTACGACGACGCCTCGCATGATGACTCGCATGATTCCGCGTCGAATAGATCGATTCGCAGATTAATCGGGAAATTTTCTCCACTTAATGTATCCATTTATTAAAAATATGCACTAATTCACATTGTGTGTCTGCGTGTCTCTGTATGTGTGCACGCTTGTCTGTGTGTATGCGTACTGTATACGTGTGTATCGTGTATGCGTGTGTTTCCATTACTTTCAATTAGGTTAGAGTACGACACGATCATTAATTATATTGTCCTCTATCTACGCGTTGAGACACTTCTAGCACGTAATTCTCAAAATATACAATATTCTCGTGTTCATCGTTTACAAAAGACTAGATTCATTCTTCCTAGACGATTTGGTAGAATTTTTGGAATTTCTAACTAGAATCCTGAACGTTTCTCCTTCGTACGTTTCGCTTTCGTCATTCATTTCTCGCACCACGATTTCCTTTTTTTCCACTAAATCCTTTTTCTTCTTCTCTTCCTTTTTTTCTCTCCCTATCTTTTTTTTTACCTCTTTTCTTCTTTGTTAATTTTTTGGTCGGTTTTGCAGGTATTTCATTCTCGTCTGTCGAACATCACGGTTCCGTTCAGCACGCGTCATGACGTGTACATATACATATACATATACATATAGACTGAGTACATAGCTAGGAGTTTTGCGAAGATTTACAATTCCAAGACTCCATTCCGAATAACGACACACCCACGCATCCTTGTCACAGCGATTTGTGACTAAAAGTCATGGATAATTGTCCTGATTTTTTATTTGCATTTTTTGATATTTCGCTAGAGCTTGTTAAATTGACATTTTCGGATTTTCAAAGCTCGAGCTGTTTCCAGCTGAAACGATAAATATTTATTTGTTCAGTATAAAAGGATTCAATATTTTTAATAACGAAATGTATAAAAGATCAAACCTTTGTTCAATAGAAAATAATATCGGTAAAGAATAAAATTAGTCGAAGCTAATTTTATATTAAAATGATAAATTTACATAATACGAATTATAAAATTTTAAATAATCCGTATCCACATCTGATAATAAAATCAATCGATAGAAATTGATTGCATTTGATATTGTTTAATTAAATAAGGATCGATCCATGACTTTTAGTCCTTGCGATGATTACACGTGATTATTCGCAGTCTAGCTCACATCAACAGAAGCTCAATCAAAGTTTGCTCACTTACGTAACGTAAACACACAATTATCGATCTGAATAGCGGAATTTCCGTCTACGCGTAAAGTACGTGTATTTATCTTTATCACTTAATTATCGATCGAGATTCTTTGTACGATTTTACCGACTGAAAGGTACGTGGTTGCACTGAAGAAATATATCGATTAGACTGTTACGAAACCTAGAACACAAAGGATAATGGTAAAGTAGGTACAGTAAAAAATAATCGTATACAGTAACATAATACATAATCGAACAAAATATATTATTAATATATTTATAATTGTGTATTATAAAGGTACTGGCGATTGCGTGAGTATGGCACTCCATACTTACATAAAATCCAATAAATACGTGGAACCGAATTCTCGAATCAGAGGCAATCTATTTAACCTTTGTCCTCGATATTTTATATCTGCCTTCATGTAGTCAGGATCTTCGGAAAAATATAAAAATTTCATAATAACTCAGTGTCAAAGAATTCTTCTCTCGACTCGTTCAATCTCTTTTTGCTAGCAATAGTAAATTCATTGTGATAAGTATAGTATATTAAAAGTACAGTAAATTTAGACTTACAACTTATATCGATATATCGTTCGATCGTTAATATTAATATTAAAGCAATTTTTATGCGACGTGTTATTACGTCAATTGTACACGTTTAAGCATATTGACATGGTCAATGATAGACTATAATTGATACGCAAATAAATTTCCAGAATAATATCTGAAAATTTCTTTTTTTTTTATCATCAATACACCAATGATGAGTAAACTAGCAGATTTCAAGGTGTATAAGTATATTAACCGATTATGATGATTAACAACGTATTAATACGATAATAACGAAGTTACCAATAATTAGCTACTGATAATATTCGCGGCTTTAATTGTTACCTCGAAAAGGCAATAAAAGTCAGTTAAAAATATCACATAATTTATAACGTATAGATAAGAAATATTACGACACAGGTTTGCACAAATTCGAGAATTGGTTCGCAGTAAGCTTTCGTTTGAATTAGCTTAAAAATCCTGCAGATCGGTCGATCAATTTTCACGCGTATATCGAAGATGGCGTGCAAAATGCGAATAATTCTTTCTTCCGAAAAGAAAATATTTCATTATTCAATGCGATATAAAGATGTATAGAAAAAAGTAAATCAGGTAAAAAATTCAATTAGTAAATTCATCTCGATTAAATACTTTCGGTAATAAAACAATCATAAATACCATAAATAATATTATTGCAATTCATTGTTCATACTGATATTCACAATATTGTGCGCTAAGAGGAAATTTTTTTCTACATGATTGATCGATTATTAAATTTGGCCAGTCTGTGCTAAATCACTCGCATCTTCGATATACGACGAGTTTGCAATATCTTCAGTTGCAAGCGCAAAAATGAAATAAATCGTGGGTATAATATATTAGTTAATATATCTTCATTTAAAATATTTCACCAGTGTTTAACTTCGATTAGCAACACGATTTCATTTTATACAGAATAAAATAAGAAAAATACATAAAATATATACAAATTAAATTCATGATAAATTTGATAAAATGTTTATAAAAATACGTATCATCATACGTATATACATGTAGTAATTCGAAAACAGGAAAATCTGTTTAGTCTCTCTCTTTGCAACGTATCCGGGTCGCAAATTATCGTTACAATTCCAAACATAAAAAACATAATATACATCACGCTTTATCTCAATGTTTTCCAAGGTATTTGGAATCCTTTTAAATGGAATAAAAGTCGAATAAAAAATTCGAGGGAAGAAAATTTGAATTTTCTTCCTAGAACCAGTGTTGCTAATGGAAGGAGAAATACTAGATCGTAGAACAAAATCACAATTATAATATTTACAAGCACATTCAAGAAATCACTTTCACGATTCTGTTAATTTACCCAAGGCCAAAATGGCGAGAATTAATTATTCTCTAGTTATAGAAGGAATAAGACGATTCGTCTCGATGAATTTTTGGTCGTTAATAAAATATTGACATTTGGTTAGTTAAGTATTAATGAAATACATCATTGTAAATTACGTGAACATAGAGTAAAACAAACACCTTACGTTATAATCCAAAAACGTAGCTATGCTATTTTTTTTCACGTTTTGCTTAACTAGGCTGGAACGACAAGGCGTATCCTTCTTTCTCTTCGTCTTTTGCCATTCTCTCTCTCTCTCTCTCTCTCTCTCTCTCTCTCTCTCTTTCTCTCTCTCACTCTCTCGTTTTCTTTCGTTCTCCAATTTACTACGCAAGGGTAATTTGTAGTACACTATTATAGAAGAAATATTCCGACGGGATCGCAGGCCCCTCGAGCATATGAAATGAAATAAGAGATTCTCGCGAATTGTTATACAAGCTTTGAAGAAAGTCTTCCGTTACGTGAATTAAGGGTTCATAGAAAATACCGGAAGTTACACTATAGAAAATCGTCTACACGCTCGTTCGTGAATCAGAGAAACAGTTCGTCGCGGGAAGTTTGAACTTTTAATTAGAATCCACCGAGGATAAATTTCTTAGAACGCGATTAAAGACAACGTTGTCTATCACTGTCGGCTATTCAATGCAATTACGAGAAATAGTTATCGCTACGGGCAACTATCAGTCGTTCTCCCATTTTTTTTTTTCTTTTTTCGTTTTCTTTTTTTAAATACGTAGAGAAAGATGATCACTTTCTTGACTCACATTTTCATCGGTTTCGTAATTAATTCAGATTACAATTAATAATCTAATAAACAACTTCTTACGAATATATTTTTGCAAAATGTTTGACATTTTGTTTAAATACCGTGGCGTTATCGTAGATAAATTCGCTTAACGTACTCGTGTGAGATATGATAAAGTTCGAGTGAAATTAGAGATATATATATATATAAATCTCACGACACGGCGATGCAAATGAAGCTTACAAAACTTGTCGTAGGTATCAAGAACTATCTCCATAGAATAATTCGTGAACATCGTAGAGTGACGCACGCAGAGAAAATAAAATAAAAAGAACGATGTAGAAAAACAATGATCGTTCTAGAAAAGTTCTAAGAAATCACCACGTAGATATTTTTATGACTTCGCAAAATTTCAGAGGTCCTCGAACAGTAAGAGGATCGTTGAGACTATCTAAAGCTTTCGATCCCATCGACGATGACAGGTTAAATGTAACTGTAATTATTCGATTTGACGCATCGATCGTGGAACGAAAGTTGAACACTTTGCGTGAAAATTCATTTCGATCGGCGTTAGACAATTTTTGCAGAAACACGTAGACGTCAGTTTTCTTCGTTTTCCTTTCCCCTTCTCTCTTTTCTCTTATTTCTTCTCTCTCGCAGTATCTGAACTTTCACGGGTCTACGATATCGAGAAAAAGAAGAACATTTCGAGGCAATTAGAACTTTACACACGGCGAGTTCTCGCATTGACTACCCATCGGAAAGGGTGCACTAAATGTTTACTAAAAATAGCTTATATAAAACATCTGTTTGAGAGCGATAGATCTTTCTACTTATCTTCCTTTCGTTTTTTTTTTTTTTACTTTTTTTTCTTAGTTTCTTTTATATAATCGGCATTTACAGCTTCGATCGCTTCTTATTATAATAAAAATACTATATAGACATGGACCTTGCACTTACGGATTACGACTTCTTTCATCTTTCTTTTCTTTTCTTTATTTTTTTTTTTTCCTTTTTAACTTTTCATTGAATATATGCGTTTTGAAATTAGTTCGCTCTGTTATCTTTTCGTTTGTACTGCTCTAAAAAGACTACACTTTCTCATTTGCTTGGTTTCTTTTCTTTGCTTATTTGTTGGGAAGACTTTAGTGACGAACGACGATCTTACGTCCTTGCACTTCCCTTTCCAACGTTTAGATGCTCGTGGCAGTTCTTTGAAGGAAAGAATCACAATGCATTCTTTTCACCGTGGTTTGAAGACTCGCCGTTTATCAAATCCGTTACGAATAACATATTCGTAAAATGAAATTTCAATAAAATACCATCTTATTTTACGTATACCAAAGCGTACAACAATCACAAGTATATCAAAAATATATAGATAACAAATATAGCAAAAGATAAATGCTTTTAATCACAAGCAGTCATTCTGAAGATTAGGAAATTATACAAATTGTAAGATATAAAATATAAATAATAAAAAGGGAAGTAAATTAGTCTATTTCACACGACTTGTCGATAAATAAAATCGTTCTAAAATAGAATATGGGTAAAAAAAGTCTTCAAACCAGTCCAAGCCATTAGCTCTTTTCCTTTCAATTATCTATCGCGAGCACCGAATATACATCGGGACAGGATAATGGAATTTGTACTCGACGACGCCCGATATCGCAGTCATTATCAACTATCATCAACGATCCAATCATCGTAATCGCGACGTCGAGATGGACATCCTTCTCGTGCGGCGGATTCGTCCCTCTCGAGCATTCTCCTTGGAACAAAAAATCATACAGGTTTTGCCTGAATGCGAGCGCTATTGCGAACCGAATTGGGAAAACAGGTGCGACACAACAGAATGCTCGTTACGCAATAGAAAATTATCATTCGTTCTGCTACACGATGGCGAGACGGTACTGTATTTACAGATTCATTGGCACTTTCTTCGGTTTGGAGAGTACATCCGGTGGCGGGAATGCGATTGATTCCGATGCGTGGTCAACCGAGAGAATTTCGAGTGCGAACGCGGTTCGAACGAGGGTACTCGAACGGTCGTTCGTTTTCTATCGAGATCTTCTAGGATCTTTAGTCGTCGGTGTTAAGAATCAAAGTTGTATAATACTCAAAGTTGACAAGAAGAACGTCAGTCGCGTTGTTTGATTCAATCTGTTATGCACAGTTAGAAATTTTGATTGCCTAAGCTGGCTGGAAACTTTTCGTAATAGCAAACGATTTCTATGTATCGAATGATGGTTGATAAAATACGCTAACTCTTTTTTACACACCTTATTCTAGTATTCGAACACGCGGAATAAATAGAAGAATGCAAGACACGCAGTGCAAGTTAGAAAACGTGGCTATACTTTCCCGGGAGAAAGTAAAGCCGTAGGAATTTGCTTTTCTTGGAAGCAAAGTCTTTTGAACGTGATTAAACTACTCGGAACGCCGCTCGAATATTTCAACTGAATTCCCGCATAGTCGATTCGAGATACTTTATCAAAAATCACTCTATACAACCGTCGTATTGTATTTTTTTTTCCAAGCTACGACAAAGAGTCTCGCAAATCTTTGGTCTGTTGAATCGCGCGGAAAAAATGAAGAAACCGTCGGGAACGAACAATTCTTCTCCCCGTTCGACGCGTCTCGTTCTAAGCAAGGTAGAAACCCCAGTTGCTATGATACACACGTTACTACGAGTATGTACAACGACTACGGACAGTTAATTTCCACGTCGCCTACTCCGCACGAACGTCTCATCATCCATTCTCCCCTTCGTTAAGTTCCTTATTTATGAAGTTGAACACAATTATCGAGAGAGTCTTCAATCACACTTAGACTCGCAAATAATAGCGGTATACGTTCACTGTGTACTCGATTTCCTTCCGAATTTCTTCCTTTCTCTTTCTTCGCTCGTTCATTCTCCTCGTTCTTCTTTCGTTTCCACGCTCTTCCACCTTAATCTTCTTCCTTCCTGTATCGCGATCTCGAGATTCAATTGCCGAGAAAGGCTCGGCAGGATCGAAGACATCTTCGCGCCGGGTCCAAGCGAGTTCGGATTACTCGAAAGATCGGCATGTACGAACGACGATGAAGTCGAGATGATTTATGTGCGTTGTAGTGATCCAGTACGTTGTGACACGAAGGTGGCGAGTCGTCGGATCGACGGTTCTGCCCGATCGATCCTGAGATCGACGCATTCGTGGCGGAGGCGTGACCGATCGTGACCGGTTGTGTTCAGCGTCGCTTCGTCTACGTTTGAGGTAGAGTAATTCGGGAAAGAGAACAAAGTGGAGTGTCACCGGTGGATGATAGAGTAGCAGAGAAACCTTTGACAGTATAGCATCTTGTCCCTTTCTTCAGCCGATCCCGAGTGTTCGATCGCCTGGCCGCCGTTGCTGCTCTGTCCGCCATTACTTTGCTCCTGGTATCTGGCTTAATACCTGGAAACGATCCAAACCATCAGACGTTATTCCACGCCGAAACGTAGCGTAACAGCTAGGGTGACATACAGTTAGAGGCGTGTCGGTTGGTGATCGCGACGGTGCTACGTTCATTTGCGAAGGTTTATCGCGGATGTTAGCCGTAAGTCAATCGTTAATCAATCGTTCGGACACGAGAAAATGGAACGTCTAAGTTTCACGATCGTTCGAAACGAACCTCGACATCAAGCCTATTATATCAGGTCGTCCCATAAGTTCGTTCGCGGTGATATTTACATTCCTCGTCACAATTTATAAACTATATCGATGATTAACGTGTTTGTCAACGAAATAGGAAAAAGTCGTAGAACAAAAGGGCGACTAAATTTTTTCTTAATATTTGAAGGTTTACTCGACGTATAATTTCAAATAGTAAAAGTAAAAACCGGAACGAATTTATGGAACGACCTAATATATAGATACAAGGTTTCATGCAGAGAGTCTTTACTTTTATATCCGTTATGCAAATGATTTTTTCATGTAATTTACAAAAGGATAAGAAACGCGAGATCATATAATAAAGCGGTATTTTATGTAATAGAACGAGTCAGTTTCATCCAACACAAACCCTTCTGCAGAAATATAGTTACTACGGTACTGGTGCAACTTTTATTCAACTCAACGGTACTCTTGGTACCGAAAGTTAGCTGTATACACTTTCTAGGAGGCCGGCGGCCCCTTGAACATACTTTTGAAATATCTACACCGGTCAGTGCTTGAACAGCTGGAGGTACTTGCCCCACAAGGCGTGTAATTTCTCCGCTGGTCGCATCATTTCCGCCCAGCAGAACGATTTCCTCTGTTCTCGCTAATGGCGCAGCCACCTCCGCGGCAATCTGAAAAGACAAACGCGATTAGACTGCTATTCCATTCCAGAACTTCTATTTACGTTAATTTCTATTCTCTTTCAAATATTGGGTTCTTTGGAAAGTAGTTTTATTTTCTCGAAAAAACGAATTTGTCAAATTCGATCGTTTACGATCACGCGAAACGTCTTGATTTAATCGTTTAAGTCCAAAAAACGCGCGATCGCGCTGGTCAGATTTTATATCGATAAAGCCCAACACATTTTGAGCGTTTTCGACAACTGACTGTCGAAGTCGCGCGGATTTACTGCAAGTACTTTACACAGCTCCTTTCAATGTAAATAATACATTTTACAATAGGTAGAATATTATAATAATAGTGCAATAATTTACAAAGTAACACGTATTGTATTTCATTGTTACGAGGACAATCCCTGTAAAATTGGAGTGGCATTCAACGTGTTAAAAATCGTGTTTCATTTTTACCAAAAAAACGAAATGACTTTCCGAAGAATCCAATATTTCGCCGCTTTATAAATTCGAATGTCAGAGGGAAGTTTTGGTAGAGTCTTACTTTTGGCAAAGCGTTCAGAGTGATGTTCAAAATAGCAGCGTTCCCGTATTTCTTGTAAACGGTCGCTTTCAACTCCATGTGATTAGCTTCTGACACTCCGACCGCTTCTAGGGCCTTAGCCTCGGCCTCTCCGATCAGTCGAATTTTCTCAGCTTCAGCTGTAGCCGCGTACACTGTCTGCGTCCTGAAAAACGTGGGAACCAGTTGTAGAAGCACGTCAGCAAATAAGATGACGAAGCAAGAGAGGCTTCATTCTGATGATAGTTAATTATGACCTAATTCATGGCAACGGGAATTCTGATCGAACCTGTTTGTCAGCATTTTAACAAATTTAAATCTACCAAGGTTAAATGACAGATGGTCGAAGACGAAATAAAAAATGACAGAAGAAGTTTGAAAGTAACGTTAGAATACGGAATTTTGAATGATAATTTTTAGTTAGTTCCGGGTCGAATTCAAATGTCTCATCGATTTGATTTTTATTTGAAGAGCTTTTTAAATTTCTTTAATTTGAATATATAAAGATTATATTGTAATATTACGAAGGCCTGCGTCAGTTGGAAAATCTTGGACGATGGTCAGATCGTGATCAAATGTGTTATATTAAGGGAAACGTCGAGAAGCGTGGGAATGGTGTGGAAGGGATATAAAAGGAAGCATATTGCGTTGGGGTTAGTCTTAGTTTTAGTTGAGAGTCTTAGTCTGAGTTGAGAGTCTTAATTGAGACTCTTAGTCTGAGTTGGGAATTTTAATTGAGAATCTTAGTCTGAGTTGAGAGTCTTAGTTGACAGAGTTGAGGGTTCAGTTGCGTTGATAGTTGACAGAGTTGAGAATATAATTGAGCAACTTTTGAAGGTAGTCGAGAAAAATTATTATTAGAGTCGATAGATGTAAAAATTTGTAGAAGTAGAGCCACATTATTGTAATTAAATGAATCACTACCTGTATCAATCTCACAATTATACTACAATACTCTGTATATAATATGTAAAATATAAGCAAGTATAAATTTGCTATATTAGCAAATTAATATGCTTCCTTTAGAACTGAGATATTGTATAACTAAAGTATTGAAATTTGGAAATAGGATACACAGTAGTTTCATTTCGGGTTAATTTTGTAAGGAATTTCGTGTCTCGAAGTTTCGCTTGAAAGATTAGTTGGAATTACCTCTTTCCTTCGGCCACTTTGCCAATTTTGTAATGTTCAGCCTCCGCGGGTAATCTCACAGTACTCTGAAGCTCGTGTTCCTTTCGACGGACTTCCTGTTCCTCCACCTCTATCTGCTTGCGCCTCTCCACCACCTGTATCTGAATTTCTTCGTTTCGTATCCGTTGCCTTATCTTCGCTGCTTGAAGCTCGTAGGCCAGCTGTGCCTCTGCTTTCTACACCGTGGTTGAAATTAATACACTCTTATTCCACGAATTCGCGAAAATATCTCCGTGGAAATTTGCCACTTACCGCTGTGTTCACCTCTTGATCGAAATTCGCCTTCTGCAGCTGGAAGAGCCTAGCGTTGTCCTCAATCTTTGTGTCGGTATTGTACTTTATGTCCATTGCCGCTTTCTCGCATTCTGCTTCCTATCGATTCGTTAAGAAGTCCAGGAAATTTAATATACAAGTATAGGAAAAACATTAGGGTCTTACATTTTATTGATATTTTATTCGAATAATTTTATTAACCCCTTGATATACAGCGACATATCAACGACGATTATACAGTAATGCAAATTTCAAAATAAAATGTTCCGTTTCTAAGTTTGCATATAACTGTTCAGCTAAGTGAAATTAAATGATATTTTTCCGACGTATTAAATTACACTTTATTCGTGTGTCGAGGGATTAATATTTTATTGACATAAACACTTCTCTTCCGAATAAAGTGTTTACTAATTTTTATACACGCTGATCAATTTGTTAGATTTCTACAGGGTGTTGTAAACATAATTTGCTCGTCCATGGTTAATAATAACTATAATGTTAAATAACGTTTAATAATACTAGGTTTCCTGTCTATATAAGTGAACAGAGAAACACTCGTAGTATATGTAGTCAAAAATACTTTCAAACGAGTACTATAAATCTCGTCCAAATCTCGCGTTGAAGAGATCTCGTAATCTCGTTATCTCCAAAAATCAACTCGAGATGTAAGCTTCGTAACATCGGAGAGTTGTTAATAAATTATCTTACTTTAACATAACATCCGAATAATTCAAATATCTCTAATGCGTGTTTCCAAAAACGACGCGAAACAAGATAAAAGCAAAGCGGAAATAATACAAGTATATACGGATATATTCGCGTTTTTTGAAGCGATTAAAATCTCGGACGAGTATTTTCGGACACCCTGTAGACCTGAATGAAATCCAGATAGCAGAGATCATCTTATTTTAACATAATTCTCGATTACGTGTTTGCAAAAACGACGCGAAACAAGATAAAAGCAAATGGGAAATAATACAAGTATACACAAATATATTCGCGTTTTTTGAAGGGATTAAAATCTCGGACGCGTATTTCCGGACACCCTGTAGATGAGGATGAAATGGAGGTGGCAGGGAATGCATGGTGTCACTCGGTATAGAGGGTTGCCGGGTAATCGCGTATGAACGTACCCGAATGCCAGCGTCGCGGTTCGCCTCTGCGACGCCGACGTCGGCGTCCCGTTTAACAGCCGCAGTTTGTGCCTTGCCAAGCGACGCCAAGTATTGAACGTCGTCGTAGACGTCCTTTATCGTGAACGAGAGAATCTCGATGCCCATGCGGCCGATGTCTGGCGCGGCCACTTCTCGCACCAGCGCCGCGAATTGATCCCGATCCTTGTACACCTCCTCCACCGATAACGTGCCTGTAAAATTTGCAAATTTACGTCACCCTTCGCCCTTCGCCTCTTCACCCTTTGCACCTAGTAATTCACGCCGAGTAATCCACAGATTAATCCGATTAATCCGACCGTTCGTCTGATACGCTCACGCGTCGACTCGCGACGAGTTGCTTCTCTGGTCTTCAATTATTTTCAATCGTTCAGATTTCGAGATTATCCTCGTGTCTTTAGAGACAGAAAGGTAGAAGCTAGTGGAATTTGGAGCGAAAAGAGAGAAAAATTTCTAGGAATTTTCGGAAGTTTAGATGAAATTCTTGGGTAGCGGTAAAACTCTGAAAATCGTCTAGAAATTAATTCGCGACGAGTTGCTTCTCTGGTCTCGAATAATTTTCAATCGTTCAGATTTCGAGATTATCCTCGTGTCTTTAGAGGCAGAAAGGGAGAAGCTAGTGGAATTTGGAGCGAAAAGAGAGAAAAATTTCTAGGAATTTTCGGAAGTTTAGATGAAATTCTTGGGTAGCGGTAAAACTCTGAAAATCGTCTAGAAATTAATTCGCGACGAGTTGCTTCTCTGGTCTCGAATAATTTTCAATCGTTCAGATTTCGAGATTATCCTCGTGTCTTTAGAGGCAGAAAGGGAGAAGCTAGTGGAATTTGGAGCGAAAAGAGAGAAAAATTTCTAGGAATTTTCGGAAGTTTAGATGAAATTCTTGGATAGCGGTAAAACTCTGAAAATCGTCTAGAAATTAATTCGCGACGAGTTGCTTCTCTGGTCTCGAATAATTTTCAATCGTTCAGATTTCGAGATTATCCACGTGTCTTTAGAGACAGAAAGGTAGAAGCTAGTGGAATTTGGAGCGAAAAGAGAGAAAAATTTCTAGGAATTTTCAGAAGTTTAGACGAAATTTTTTAGTGGTGGTGGAACTCTGGAAATTCGCGTCGAGTTGCTTTCCTGGTCTCGAATAATTTTCAATCATTAAGATTTCGAGACCATCTATCTTCGTGTTTCTAGAGATAGAAAGGCAGAAGCTAGTGGAATTTGGAGCGAAAAGAGAGAAAAATTTGCAGGAATCTTCAGAAGTTTAGATGAAATTTTTTGGATAGCGGTAAAACTCTGAAAATCGTCTAGAAATTAATTCGCGACGAGTTGCTACTCTGGTCTCGAATAATTTTCATTAAGATTTCGAGACCATCTATCTTCGTGTTTTTACAGATAGAAGGGCAGAAGCTAGTGGAATTTGGAGCGAAAAGAGAGAAAAATTTTCAAGAATTTTCAGAAGTTTACACAAAATTCTTCGCTAGAAGCAAAACTCTGAAAATCGTCTAAAAATTAATTTCTCTCTTTTCTATGAATTTTCAGAGTCCGTTCACCGTTCTTGGATTAATTCTTCAGAATTATCCCTCCTTCATAGTTAAATTTCGTCGAATAAAAGGTAGATGGGACGAGAGGAGGAGGAAGAGACGTGATTCGTTTTGGGCCTCATCGTCGTCTACTGGCATGCTCTGCCTCGAATGCTATCGGAATGCTGGGAAATTCTGTACGTAGGAAAAGTTTTACCGTTAACCTGGAATCCGAGTAGAGGGTGAAACTCATACCTCTACAGAGTCAACGTCCGTATTAATGGCGATTCTCAGACCTTAGACTCGGAGGGTAAACACGACCCAATTCGGTCACACGTGTCAAGGAAAGCGACGTTACCACGCGAAGGGTGATTCCTTTGACATTCACCGCTAATTTCCGCTAATTGCCGGTCCAAATTGGCTCTAAATTCGCAGAAACTTTATTAGGCTCGTTTACTGAGAGTCAACGAGATCGTAAACATTTCTCCATTCAATTCCAATGTTATATAGTATCGCGGATTTTCAATTGGAAAACATTGAGCGATGCGTTAGGCTCTTAGCATGATCAAATGTGGATATAAAAGGAACATAAAAGAAGGAATACTGTGTTGGAGTCAGTCTTAGCTGAGAGTCTTAACTGAGAATCGTATAAGGAGAGTGCAAGTCCTTGGATTTAGTCAAAACTTTGCAAATTTAATGCTAAACGTACTGGTCTTTTGCACCTACCTATTTTTACAATGAATATATTTATCAGTAGGTAAAAAATTATCTAATATCTAGTCTAGCCCTTTCGCTACTGTAGGTAACTATAGTCATCGACCATCAAAATAGTGTTAAGACAAGTGCTATCGTTCTGCTTAGTTCTTTCTCTCTCTCTTTGCAAAGAATTGCAAGCGTTTAGTCTTCTCTTCGCAAAGAATTGATAACAATATTGCGATGATTGGTACTTTCTTCTTTTTTTTTTTAAGTTGGCCCCGAATACTAAAGACTTCGTTCGCGTGATCTAGGGATCTAGTCGAGTCCTTTCGCTACTGTAGGTAACTATAGTAATTGACCACCAAAATAGTGTTAAGACAAGTGCTATCATTCTGCTTAGCTCTCTATCTCTTCGCAAAGAATTGCAAGCGATTAGTTTTCTCTTCGCAAAGAATTGATAGCAATATTGCAATGATTGGTCCTTTCATTCTTTCTCTCTTTTTTTGAAAATAAATGAGTCCCGAATGCTAAAAATTTCGTTCGAGTTACGTTTCTTCATCTTTGATTCCCTGGCGAGTCCCACAATATCGAAAGGGCTATCACGAAGATCTGGTTACTCCAACGTATTTAGGCCTTGGTAGCGAGTTATCGAGATAAATGTTTCGAACGTTCACCTAATATCGCACGAAGATGACCCTCCAAGGTGGAGAGGATGGTGGATTTGATTTCGTAAACGCTCTTTCCCAGAAACTGTTCGCTGGCAGTGTGCAGAAGCTCATCGGCCTTCATGATCTTGCATTGTGCTACCCCGGTGACGGTCAGAGGCACTCCCTGCGCGGTTTCCACGTTCTTGCAGACTGGGTTCAGGGTCATCACCTCGAGGGAGAGCCGTTGCACGTCGGTGACGAACCACCACGTGAACGCATACCCACCGACGATCGTCCTCTTTTTCATCGACCCGCAGCATCCTCCTGTAAATCGAAAAAAAAAAATTTAGTTCGATTTCCAAACAATTTCAAGGCAATCCACAGTCATATTTTATTCTTCTAAGGATTTTAACGATCGATGTTAACACTAGGACTATCAAATAGGTGAAAATGTCAAAATCTTCTCAGATATTTAAGTTTTACAATTTTTGAGAATATACTAACTGCTTTTGACAACATTTTTGCCTATTTTGATTCAGATCGAAACGCAATTGTTCGTGGTTATTCACTGCAATTATCTTTATTCGTGGAAGATACATTTAGATGCTCGTTATAGGTTGGTAGTTCTATAGTGTTAATTAACTCTTAACAATCCTACTTTTTTTTAATAAATATGCACCGAAAACTCCGAATTATTCTCGTCACATTTTGACTTATAAGTTTTCGAGTGACAGACTTTAAATGCTACAGTGACGTGTAAATAATATGTGAATAAAAATATTAAAAATATCTTTACTCGTTTCAGAAGTCATATAATCTTCATTACAAAATTTATATTATTAATTATCTTCAATTAATGTGTGGTATTTAAAAAAAAATTCATTAGGATGCAAACCGGGTTTGCGTTCACACAGTAGAAAATTGTTTTTTTAACACATTACTTCATATTTGTAAAAATTTATGGTAAACATTACTTCTTTTTTTTTCCTTTCGGTAACTGATTTATTACATAAAGTTATATAAAATTATTCCGCATCGGTGGTACTTCAGAGGCACATTTGTAGTCACAAGGGTTGATTTATCAAATTATTAACCCCTTGACACCCAATTACGTCTGGGAGACGTTATTTGTTTTATGTGTCATTATAAATTACGATGTCCTCTTCCTAACATTTTTTTCTCTGAATTTCCTCATATATTGTAGCTGCAACCTCTTCATCCTCGTCAATAAACGCATTCGAATAAAGAATAACGAAAAAATCGTCGAATGCAAAGGGTTAACACGCTAGATAAACGATATTTATGTAAATATCATTACGCAGGTGTTTGCATAAATTCTGAGAAGAGCTCTTTCACTTATTAATTCGTTACGTGACATGTCGCACACACGTTGGCCAGCCATGACAGTCACGAGCCAATTTCGATGCTCACGTCACATCTGTGTTCCAGAAAAGACGAGACTGGCGAAAGAATTGGAAAGGAAGAAATTCGTGCATCACCAAAATTACCCAGAAACTTTCTTTCCAATTTTTCCCGTTTCTTTCACCGATAGGAACTTGTTAATTAATTCTCGTTATCGCTACTGTTGCTAAATGCTTTTATTACTAAACGCAGACGATTTTCTCTTATTTTTTTTCAGTAGAAAGCAGACTTTAAAATGCGATAAACACAACGACACGTTGATTAAGATTATTCGGCTACCTCAAGGATACGAAACAGCGAATTAATTATTACAAGGAAATAATAAAGTATAAATAACAGCGAATTAAGGTAAATAATTATTTAATTAAATACACATACTACTTATGTATTTTATTACTTATTACTCATGTGTTTTATTTCAGAATAGCCAAGGTATTAAATGGTAACAATTATCGTGCTACTAACGAGCAATTAATTTTAAATAATTAACGTTATACGGTATTATACTTGTGATAAATATGAATATTTTACATATGTAATACAACGTACATAGCGGTTTTTATTTCAGAGTAGTTAAAGTATAATAATTACCATACTAATAACCAGCAATTAATTTCAAATAACTAATGTTTCAGAGTAGTTAAGGTATAATAATTATCGTGCTACTAACCAGCAATTAATTTCAAATAACTAACGTTATACAGTATTAAATTTGTGACAAATGTGAACACTTTACATATGTAATGTGACGTATATAGCGGTTGATATAATTAATCCATCGTGGTCATTAACCTCGAACAGCTTTGAGAGAGGAATGGAGGAAAGTAGACCACGATTCTAACACAAAGCAAGGAATGCCGGGACGAGAGCAAGGAAACGACAGAATACGCGAACTTTTCCATTGTTTGTCACATTGCCACGATTCGATTTGTGATTCAACGATCGTTAAACCCGATACATAATCGCAATGGTGTTGCAACGGTAAGTAGGCCGACCCCGTATAGCGGCCAGCCGTCTCTTTACCGTAAGTCCGCTCGGTGACGTCAACCAATCGCTTCTCGAATACGGGGCGTCGCGGCGTTCACCGCCGACGTGACGCGTCTCACGTAACCCGCCGTCGATTTTCAAATCGCACGAATTTTCTCCCAACCCGTGTACCTTTGCTTGAATGTCTCCTTTCGTGACAAGAGCGCCAGATTCTTTTGACATTTACATTCTTCGTCGCGGTTTAGGAATAAGAAGAGGATTTGACTTCTTTCGTGACAAGAGCGCGAGTTTCTTTCGACATTTATATTAATTTTATTATTTACATTAATATTTCTTGTCGCGGTTTGCGAATAAGAGAAGGATTTAACTTTTTTTCGGGACAAGAGCGCGAGTTTCTTTTGATATTAATATTTTTGGTAGCGGTTTAGGAATAAGAAGAGGATTTGACTTTTTTCGTGACAAGAACGCGAGTTTCTTTCGACATTTATATTAATTTTATTATTTACATTAATATTTCTTGTCGCGGTTTGCGAATAAGAGAAGGATTTAACTTTTTTTCGGGACAAGAGCGCGAGTTTCTTTTGATATTAATATTTTTGGTCGCGGTGTACGAATAAAAAAAGAATTAGATTTTTTTCGTAACAAGAGCGCGAGTTTCTTTCATTTATATTAATTTTATTATTGATATTAATATTTTTCGTCGCGGTTTAGGAATAAAAAGAAGATTTGATATCTTTCGTGACAAGAACGCGAGTTTCTTTCGATATTTATATTAATTTTGTTATTGATATTAATATTTCTCGTCGCGGTGTACGAATAAGAAGAGGATTTGACTTCTTTCGTGGCAAGAGCGCGAGTTTCCTTCGATATTTATATTTTACGTAGCTGATTGAAAATAAGAAAAGGATTTGATTTCATTTGTGACAAGAGTACAAGTTTCTTTCTATATTAATATTTTTCGCCGCGGTTTGAGAATAAGAAGAGGATTTGATTTCTTCTGTGACAAGAGGATGAGTTTCTTTCTATATTAATATTTTTCGCCGCTGATTGAGAATAAGAAGAGGATTTGATTTCTTCTGTGACAAGAGCACAAGTTTCTTTCTATATTAATATTTTACGTCGCGGTTTGAAAATAAGAACAGGATTTGATTTCATTTGTGACAAGAGTACAAGTTTCTTTCTATATTAATATTTTACGTCGCGGTTTGAGAATAAGAAGAGGATTTGATTTCTTCTGTGACAAGAGTACAAGTTTCTTTCTATATTAATATTTTTCGCCGCGGTTTGAGAATAAGAAGAGGATTTGATATGTACCGATAAGTGAAAGAGTAAGTCAGCGTGAAGATGGTGAAAGATAAACAAGTGACGACGTTAAATTGTAAGTAACGTTGAAATTAAGTATGTATATTATATATCCGTTATTGATATGATAATTATAACGATATTCTAAGAAAATTTATATGTTATATCTTTGTTTCGATATTATCTAGGCGACTTACTGTTATTATTGGAAATCAGATGGAACGTGCATGTGTACTTAGAAAGGAAAATATGGGAAAAGATGTAGACTAGCTATTAAGGATTTTATTTCACGATTATTTGACGGATTGGTGTCGTGAATATCCGATACGTATATTTATGATAAGTAGATAGAATGGGTAAGTGTAACGAGTTTGTTGGAAAAACAAACTTAACATTCGAGATGAAATAAATATCCTTGAAGCTTGTTATAGCACAGAGGGATTGTAGTATACAGGTAATAGAAACGAGTTTATTTATATGGAGCAAAATATGAACAGGAGACTGGGAAGAGAAGTGTTCCACCTGTTACGAGTATCGAATATGTATGCAGATTAAAGATGGATAATAAAGATAATCCGACAATCACGCTTGCGCTGTAATCATTCGATTCGCGCTCAGAACAACCATAACTCTAATAAACTCTCCTTACTGTTTAATCTAATCTAAACCAAAATCTCTGGACAAAAACAAATCTCTAGACATCCTACATTACAGGGATTTATCTCTTAATACGATTATTAAAATATGCAGGCGATTAACATGAAGATATTCCCGAAATAAAAATATGTTGCTGAATAACGAATTACCGTAATATAAATCCAAATTTTAACACTAGATTTACGGGACCCGTGAATTTGACGAGTGAGTTGCTCCAATTATACAATATTAAGAGATTTAATCAACTTATATTAAGTTTGTTAATATCATAATTGTTTTTAAATTAAACTCATGGTCTTATTTTTTAAGAAAATACGTAGTTTTCTTTACCTGTAAATCTGACGGGTCTCCATAAAGATAGGTATACCAAAACGTCCGTAAACCTAGTGTTAAATTGACCAAACCCATATTCTAAATATACATCAAATTACAAAAGGTACCAAAACCTTTTGGAAGGTGGGAGCTAAGGGTGTGCCCTACGGGATAGAGTGGTTAACACTAGATTTACGGGACCCATGAATTTGACGGATGGGTTGCTCCAATTATACAATATTAATAGATTTAATCAACTTATGTTAAGTCTATTAATATTGCGATTGTTTTCAAATTAAACCCATCGGTTGTTTTTTAAAGAAAATACGAGGTTTTCTTTACCCTAAATCTTACGGGTGTCCGTAGAAATAGGTATACAAAAAAACCCGTAAACCTAGTGTTAAAGTGAGCTTTCGACTACGGTCGATTTTTTGGTCGAGAAAAAGCCAAAGGATCTGGTTGCAATTCAGTTTCGTGAAGCTCGGATTTTTCCGGGTCGGCCGAATCGAACGGCGATCGATGTATTGAGATCCTCACACACGAGCTTGCGACACGTGTGATTTTCGCGGAAGCGCGACAAGCGGTTCGCGTTTTACAGCGTCGCAAAGATGGAAACAAAGAACGAGACAACTGGAAAAACTGTCTAAGCTTTCGCGCTTCGCTGTAAGCTTAATAAACAGATACCAACAGCGAGTTTTCGTGAGGTGAGGGCTAAGGGTGTGCCCTATGGAATCCAGTGCTTAAAGCGAGCTTTCGGCCACGGTCGATTTTTTGGTCGAGAAAATGCCAAGGGGCCTTGAGCTTTCGACGACTGTCGATTTTTTGATCGAGAAAATGCCAAGGGGAATTCAGTCTAGCGAAGCTCGGAGCTTTCCGAGTCGACCGAATCGAATGGCGATCGATTCATTGTGATCGTCACACACGAGCTTGCGAAATTTCTTTCCATGCGTTTTGAAATTCTTTAACACGTTGCCGCACACTTTTAATTCGACGATCCTGCTAAGAAACACATTTCTTTTTCAATTGCTTATGACTGCCAGATGAAATCGAGTGTAATTTGTATCTTTGGAACTGAAAATTATCACCTTAGACCATAGTTTTCCGAAAAAAGCTCTCGACGGCTATAACCGTCATTTGCCTACATATCGCCAAAGATCGGACGGCTATAGCCGTCATTTGCGGCAACGTGTTAAATTTCGTAAATTTCTTCTGTTTGTATTTTCGAACACCCGGTATTCCTTCCGTGTGCTTGTTATTTTGTATTCTCTGTTCTAGTATGCGTGTTCGCTATCCGTTAAGCGACGAAGAATTTCAATGACCGAAGGATTGAACGTGAAGCGATGGAGAGTGATTCTAGCGGCCACGAAATTCTGCGTAGCGCGTAAAGTTCCATTTCTATGAGGCGAGCCGGAAGAGAATGGCGGCCGATGAGAGGCCGGAGGAGAGAAGGGAAATGGAGGACCGTTATACGGCATGTTCGGCTTCGAAAGGTTCGTAACCTGTTCGTTCTCCGGTACTCTGATCTCGATGGATACAGCATGCGGACACTGGTGGCAGGAGCAAGGTCATGGTCAGTATTACACCGTCCTCCGGCCGGTCGTTACATCGTTACGCGAAGCCTCTAGTTTTTTTCCTTCCTTTGCAAGCAATTCTATCCAGATCTTAGAACAATTATTAAATTTGTGACATCTGGAGACGAGTGTATTCGAAGAAATATTTCGACCGTTCTTTTGAACTTCGAATAAAGATGGTCCTCGCGTTATTAAATTCAAAAGTGGTTTTGCTTTCCTTCGCAAGCAATTCTATCGAGGAAAATATTTCTATGATTTCTTTAAATTTCGAATAAAGAAAGTCCTCGCGATACCAAATTCAATAGTGGTTTTTCCTTCCTCCGCAAGGAATTATATCCAGATCTTAGAACAATTATTAAATTTGTGACATCTAGAGACGAGTGTATTCGAGGAAATATTTCGACCGTTCTTTTGAACTTCGAATAAAGATGGTCCTCGCGTTATTAAATTCAAAAGTGGTTTTGCTTTCCTCCGCAAGCAATTCTATCGAGGAAAATATTTCTACGATTTCTTTAAATTTCGAATAAACATAGTCCTCGCGGTACCAAATTCAATAGTGGTTTTTCCTTCCTCCGCAAGCAATTCTATCCAGATTTTAGGACAGTTATTAAGTTTGTGACATCTGGAGACGAGTGTATTCGAGGAAATATTTCGACCGTTCTTTTGAACTTCGAATAAAGATGATCCTCGCGTTATTAAATTCAAAAGTGGTTGTTCTTTCCACCGTAAGAAATTTAATCGAGATGTTAGGACAATTAACAAACCTGTGACATCTGGAAACGAGTGTATTCGATGAAATATTCCTACCGTTTCTTTAAACTTTCAATAAATATAGTCCTCGCGTTATCAAATTCAATTCGATTCAAATTCAATAGTGGTTTTTCCTTCCTCGGTAAGGATTTCTATCAAGATCTTAAGACAATTATCAAACCTGTGACATCTGGAGACAAGTGTATTCGAAGAAATATTTCTACAGTTCCTTTAAACTTTCAATAAATATAGTCCTCGCGATATCAAATTTAATAGTGGTCCAAGAAGTTGCTGACAGAGGAATTTCAAATTCAGTGAAAGACTTTGAATTGCGAAAGATTTTTGTATCAAGTTTATTGTTTACTGTTTAGACCATGCGTCTATCGTGGATCAGTTCTTAAATCTCTGTGATAAATATTTACTAAGTTTTGTGAAGCTCCTTTTGAAAATGACCGAATGAACCAGTGGTGATTAACCTACAATTTTTAGTAGCGGATTGATTATTTATCTATTCATAAAAATTATTTATTCAAAGATTATTTATACATAAAAATTATTTACTCAAAAATTATTTATTCCTAAAAATTGTTTATTCCAAGATTATTTATTCATAAAATATTATTTCAATTCTGAATTATTTATTTCATCGTTTCGAAGTGTTAGAGTAGCTAAAGAATTTTAGAGATCCTAAAGGAGTTGTTTGAAAAAATTCTCTGAGATTTAAGAGTGGAATTATGATGTGACAGAGGAGAGGATTTAGAGAATTGGTTATGGGATCAGCGAATGAAAAAAGGACGAAAAGAATAGATGAAAGAACAGCTGAAGAGTAATCACGTTGGAATAAATTGTGGACTGAGTGTGCGTCACGATTGTCGAGGAGCCAAGGAGATTCACAGTTCAGGATTCCCGTTAGACTGTAATGAATCACGCATTATGTGGGTCCTGGAAAAGAATGATAGCCAATATAGGAACTCAGTGTCGAGGCCAGAATCTTGTATCTGAAACAGGGACTTGTGATACGAATTCAAAGTGTATCGATCATTTCGAGGAAAAGAAGCTTCTAGACTCTACGTGATCTGCTGTCGCTCGGAAGTAGGTGAGCAAGTATTGCTTTCCTTTTCAAACCCATTAAGCCTGCATCGAATGTAAAATTTGTATCCTTGCTAGAATTTATCCAGAATAAACACCTAGTATAATTTCTTAGCTATAAAAAATTGTTCTATTATATTTCTGTTCTCGCGTGGTTTCAATTTATAATTTATTTTGATAGAATTCATTATACGTACCATCGAAATGAACCAATTTAATGTATTTATCAATACAAAAAAATTTGTATCCTTGCTAGAATTTACAGAATAAACACCTAGTATAATTTCTTAGCTATAAAAGATTGTTCTATTATATTTCTGTTCTCGCGTGGTTTCAATTTATAATTTATTTTGATAGAATTCATTATACGTACCATCGAAATGAACCAATTTAATGTATTTATCAATACAAAAAAATTTGTATCCTTGCTAGAATTTACAGAATAAACACCTAGTATAATTTCTTAGCTATAAAAGATTGTTCTATTATATTTCTGTTCTCGCGTG
>NIJG01000291.1:72460-99098 GCA_002201625.1 Euglossa dilemma | reverse complement strand
CTCAAAATATTTCAATAGCTGCATCCGCATAGTCACGGTGGGACTATTTGGGTCCCACCCTATAACAACAAATTGATTGGAGTTATTATCAGTTATTATTATTTTATTATGTTCGAGTTATTATTATTTATTATTATTTTATTATGTTTATATATTATGCAATACCTGTGTTAATTAAAAATACCAATTTTATGTCATTTAAATCGCAATAAATTCCTGTGCAACATGGGCCTATATTATTCTCTGAGATTCTATGCCTCAAAGAGTTAAACAACAGGTCGCGTTGACTAACGTGTAATTTCGTCTGAACCGAATAAAAATTCCCCATACGTTCGTGGTATCGCGTAATCGAATACAATTGACATAAATCTAGTCGCAGCTTTTGAAAATAACATCAAAATTCAGCTAACATCGATTATAATTTCATTATCTACAGCGAAATTTTGAAAAATATCAAATCGACCGAAATATTACACATTATGTTACGTAAAAAATGTACCTTTACAATTTTCCAAGTATTCTAAACGTATAATAGACGAATCAAATGAAATTATAAATTAATAGACGAATTTTGTAAATAAAAGATATTATAATATATTAATCATAACATTGGATAAAATTGGAAGAACTTTATATTTTTTTTTATATAAAGGTGATACATAGTTGAATTAAAATTTGGTTTTAATTCATTTTTAACATTATTAAACATCGAATGTATATTATATACAGTTTCCATCTAATTTGACGTAAGAACAATGAAAAAAGTTTTGATAGATACGATCAAGACACAAGCTTGTACTAAAATTTCTTTCCAATTTATTCGTAGCAATACCAAAGTTTCCCGTGTATATTATATACAATTTCCATTTAATTTTATTTAGCAACAATAAAGAAACTTTTGATAGATATAATCAAGACACACGCGTGCGTTAAAATTAATTAATTAATTCAATTAATTCTTAACAATACCAAAGTTTCACGTATACGTAAGCATCGATTTCTCAATTGAAACAGGAAATGCTGCAATCGCTGGTTCCTAGGTGACGTCAGGAATTAAATTAGGAGCCCTAATTTAGGTACTCGATTTAACCCCTTATTTCAAACATCATGTGATGAATGATAATTAACACTTCTCGCAAAATTCATTTTCTATAAAGACATAACAATTCTAATCTCGCTGACTTTCGTGCGAAAATAAAATGAAAAAGGAAAGCACGATTATTTATTTCGTTTAAATATTTCACGCGAAGCTACTTTCAATTACTATCTCGTATTCTCAATTGAAGCTTCGAGATGTCACTACACGACTGTGAAAGATTAATAGCTTAGAATAAAGATAAGAAATAGAGATAAAAATTAAATAAGCCTAAGCTATACTGTGTCACCTATGATACTTATAACACTTATGGTTCAACTTGATCCTAGAAATATTCTTAATCGAGGACTCGAGATGTCACTACACGACTGTCAAAAATTAATAGCTTATAATGAAGATAAGAAATAAAAATAAAAATTAAATAATCCCAAGCTATCCTATGTCATCTATAACACCTATGGTTCAACTAGATCCTAGAAACATTTTTAATTGAGAACTCGAGATGTCATTATTCGAGTGTTAAGGGTTAATAGCTTATGACAAAAATACGAAATAGAAATAAAAATTAAATAATTCTAAGCTACCCTGTGTCACCTATGACATTTATGACACTTATGGTTTAACTTGATCCGAGAAACATTTTTGATTGAGAACTCGAGATGCCAATTACTATAGTGTCAAGGGTTAATAGCTTATGACAAAAATACGAAATAGAAATAAAAATTAAATAATCCTAAGCTACCCTGTGTCACCTATGACACTTATGACACTTATGGTTCAACTTGATCCTAGAAACATTCTTAATCGAGGACTCGAGATGTCACTACTCGAGTGTCAAGAGTTAATAGTTTATGATAAAGATACGAAATCGATCGTGTTCACGTTGCTCTAAAAAAACCATGTTTCATTTTCTCCAAAGAAAAACGAAATGACTTTCCAAACAACCCGATAGTTCCTAGAAACTTTGTATTCTTGATCGAGAGAATTCGAAGAAACGTGTTTGCACGGCCTGGTTTCACGTGTTCTCGCGAAATTCATGGCACGATCTGGATTTGCGGAAAGTTTTAGCCATAACGCATACGTGAGGATCGCGATGGCCGCGTTAATAGAGAATTACTTAACAGCTGAAAGTTTCATGTGTCATTGATATTCCTCTCGTACGCGCTTCACCCACGTGTACATCGTCTTCGGCTTTTCTTCGACCGATTTCTACGCGCTGCGAATCGGCTTCTGTCCGACAGTATCGAGGAACAGTTCGACCAAGACGGATATCCCCATGGATGACCATGAACACGCGGTAACCAGCCTGAACTAACGATTACATCGATAATACGGACGATGTGAGAAAATTGTGACACCGATTTGGAAAGGTCCGATCATTGATTAATTCGTTGTTGAGAAAAAGGTTTTGTGGATGGAATTGACGGAATACAGAGTCCATGGGGGTTTCATGGGTATATAGTGTTAGATAAATGTGACAGATGTTTGATAGATGAAAATTGGAGTGTGAATTAACTCAGTGAAAATTAAAATAAAGTTACTGCGTTGGAGGATTCGTATTTAATACAAGAAACATTGATGTAATTAAAATTACTGGTTTTAGAAGTTTTCATTTTGTAATTATTCGAAATATTAAGTTGTTTGGTAAGTTAGTTGATTTTTTTGGTGAAAATGAAACACGATTTTTAAGTCGAGACGTTTCACGTGATTACGAACGATCGAATTTGACAATTTTTCTGTTGGGAAGAAATGAAATTACTTTCCGAACGATCCAATACATGCCTAATTTTCGAAAAATTAGTGTTGATTTATATTTAGATAGAATTGTAATTAATGTATTTATTTAAATTCTACTGACTACTGAAATGACTATGATCTATGCTTGCTATGTTTAAGTAGCCATTAAAGATCGGTAGTTCTAGTGTTAGTAAATTATTCAATTTCTAAATCAATATCTTTCCATATTTTCTATGATTTTCATTATATTATCGATGAATCTTTAATAATTCAATTTTAGATTACTAATAACCTAATTGGAATTCTATCGTTATTTAAACTATCCTTCATATTGATCAGAAATTAAATTAATACTATCCTTTGAACAACCCCATGCGATCTGCCATGGAAATAATATCGAAAGTGAACTAAGATAAAAACGAATACTCTTATATTTTGTGTATTATAAAATCGACGATCGATATAATAGTCTATTAGCATCGCATGGACGTGTTTATTAACTCTTTGCACTCGCAAACTTTTTCGCTATGGAAAAGTTTTTCTTATGTTTCTAAAAGCTCTNATTTGCACATAACGGCGTGCAATATGAGCTAATACTTTTCTTCTTAATTATGGAAGGTTCGTGCATGATTCAATTAAGAAATAATCGGAAGTTGTAGCAATTAGACTCGCAGAGCTAAACTTGTTCTTGTTACAGAATACGAAGGATGTTCCCATGAGAAGCGAACGAATCGGCTTACCTATATATGGGATGGTGCATCAGGTATATCTTATTTTCGTCCATCCACTGTTGCTGCTTCTTCTGCGAAAACAGAGGACAAAAAGCCACTCATTAATCCCATTATACGTAGGCTGATTTCAAACGAGGGAATTGCAGCATAGAATCGCGTGTCTCGAATGCAACGTGACACCTCGTTAAGGAAGAAATGTTAGAAATGTCGAGCATTTTTTACGCTCGCGTTACAGAACTGAGAAATACCGTACGTCGCGTTACTTTCTTCCAACATTGGATGATCGCGTTTGGGAAATACACGCAAAACACTGCCTCTTTTGGTTCCATTTCGGAATAACGAGCAACAACGGGTAAACAAACTCAAGGAACATATTGTACACGCGGATGGAACAAAACGCGTGACACAATGAATCAGAACATGGTGTTTTCAGTAATCGATACGTTAATATTACAACGTTAACATTGGTTTTTAACCCTTTGACTACTGTGGGTACCTATAGGCGTTCTCAGTATCACAAACGCAAATTAAATAATAAAAGGGTAAAAATCTTTATAAGAAAGTTAAAAGACTATTTCATATTCGTAGCATAAAAGAAACTATGTATATATGTTTTCCATTCAAAAAAGACAATTGAGTTTGCGATACTGAGAGCGCCAATAGGTATAAAAATCTTTATAAGAAAGTTAAAAGACTATTTGATTTTAGTACAGTATCACAAACGCAAAATATAGGCACCCACAGTAGTCAAAAGGTTGATAATTTTCTGTCGGTTCGTAAATTTTAATTTGCGAGTGAATTTATCAATAATCCGAGGCATGTTGAAATTACAGACGACCGATAGAGAAGATCATAGGAATACAGGATGGGGATCGAGAGCGTTTTAGCAGGAGGCTTAACTTCTGCATCGACAGGACTCTCGTGGTTCTTTCCGGTGCTCGCTGCAGTATTAGTCTATTTCCAATACGAAGTAATGGACAGCGAGGCACCACCGATTAATATACCATCCGAAGTACTCCTGCCATCTTACGATTTCATCGTGATCGGATCTGGCTCCGCAGGTATTGCATTAATATTATAGCAAATAAGAATTTAGCAAATCCTTATGTAGTTAAATCTCTGACTTCAAATAATGATTGTTAAATTTTTGATTGAAAATTTCGCATTCGACGTTTGGTCACCTGTCGTTACGATTATTTTTTTCATTTAGGTATAATAATTTTTTTGACATCTACGCAATTTTTCCGAAATTTTTTTATTTTCTTTTTTCGTCGTGGTAGGTTTAATGTAAATATAAGAATGACTCCGCAGGTGTTGCATTTATATTATAGCAAATCAGAATTTAGCAAATCCATATGTAGCTAAACCTATGACTTCAAATAATGGTTCTTAAATTTTTTATTAAAAATTTCGCACATGACGTTTGGTCACCTATCTTTGCGATTCTTTTTTTCATTTAGGTATAATCAATTTTTTGACGTCTATCCAGTTTATCAAAGTCTTTTTATTTTATTTCTATGTCAAATGTAAATTTGGGAACTAATGATTAATAATAATAATTTAAGGATTATAAAGGCGATAATAAAGTAAATTTTTCCCTAAGAATTGTGTCGACTGTGAAGATGAAAGAAAAATCGTAAAGAAAGAAAGGAAATGGTTTAAAGCCTAGAGATGGCAGTGGAAATAACGGATAAGGTTAAGTTTATCATTCTGCTTTCCAATTGATATTTTTCCAAAACTTTTCTTGCATCTGTTGTTCCAGGTACTTCCGCTTCCTGTAAAATCTCGCGTTTCACAGATGACAGGTCTTATCTAGAGACTGGTCGAGATTAAGTCCATAGTCTCGCTGTTCTTATTTTAAGAAATTCTTAGCAAGTTTCACTGATTTCACTCGTATCATTCGGATCATCGAGAATTTTTAATAAACTCCGATCTATTCTATTTATAAAGCTTCTCTTCCCTAATTGAATAATCCTAGAAATAATTCTCGTTATTATTTTGTCAAATCCTTGCCAATCACTATCATTAATATTTAACGTACCGCAGACGAAGTAAAGACAAGTGAGTAAAGAAAAAATAACGAGAGACGTTGAAAAATTGATTTGGTATCACGACAATAAAGTTGAAGTTCAGAATATTTAATGACAGCTTCAAAAAATTCTTCATAATTAATAAAACCTCGGTTTATGTTCATTTTATACAAACCAGCATTTTTCGAACATATATAAGACACTTTCGAATTTGTAACAAAAAGTTTAGTTTTGTTAACCCTTTGCACTCGAGAGGCGAGTATCAGTTAAAATTTCACAAGCATCATAAAATTTTGAAGACCCATACTAATTAATACATCAAATTTAACGTAATATGACAATACGCGAGATATCTAAATCAAATAATTTCACGTGTTAACCCTTTGATATACAATGACGTATGTGAAACGTTAAGAACTGTCTTCGATTAAAGTGTCTAAAAGGATATAAAAAAAATTTCTTCCACACGTTTCACATTAGGTTTACGGAAATTTTCTGTATATATATTTTTACGGACATCCAATAAATTTGCCGGCAAAGGAAACCACGTATTTTCTATAAAAAAACAAACGAAGAGTTTAATTCGAAAACGCTTGCAATATTAGCAGATTTCATATAGGTTAACTAAATCTGTTAAAGTATTATAATTGGAGCAACCCACCCGTCAAATTGATGGGTCCCGTAAACCTAGTGTTAATATAGCTATTTATAATGCTTGTATCTTACATTCCAAGTTTCCTGCATCGCAATTCGAAATCGATTGTGAATTCGAAAATAAAAATTTCTGTTTCTAAGCTTGCATATAAGCGTCCACAATTGAGCCAAATTAAATGATATCCTATGGATTTGTATGTCAAGAGGTTAATTATTATACGATTCTTTATTTACCGCTCAAAAAAATAATCTCAGTTTTATAGCAGAAAGTCTGCGAATTTCTACTTTTCTGTAGCCAGAAAATTGCAGAGCGCAAAGGGTTAAAAAGTTGTAATTAGAATTCGGTGGTTGTTATTATTGTCGATAATCTGTGTCAAGACCGAGTAAACTTTCGCTGCAGGAGCCGTGGTGGCGAGTCGTTTATCAGAGATAGAAAAGTGGAACGTTCTACTCCTGGAAGCTGGAGGCGATGAAACGGAAATCTCCGATGTTCCTCTTCTTGCTGGCTATCTGCAGCTCAGCCAACTCGACTGGCAGTACAAGACAGAACCCGATGGAGACGCCTGTCTAGGTGAATAACAGCCTTCCAACAGCTGCGATAATCATCTCCACCTAATACCCTCTCTAACCTGCCACTAATTCCAAACAAATACCGAATCTTAATCAACTGAAGCACCCAACTAACATGTAACTAATTAATGCGAAATTTATCGAAAGGAAAATTAATGTGCATCGAGAAGGTCTAATTTAAGAAAACAAGAAATGCAGGAATAGAATGTATCAGTGTTCACTCTCTATTCATTCCTAATAAATTAACCCAAACCTAACCCTAACCTGTTTCTAATTCTAAATAAATACCGAATCTTAATTAACTAAAACACCCTACTAACATGTAACTAATTAATGCGAAATTTATCGAAAGGAAAATTCATTTGCATCGTGAAGATCTAATTTAAGAAAAAAAGAAACGAGACAATAGAATATATCAGTGTTCACTCTCTCGATTCATTCCCAAGGACCGGAGAGAGAGTGAGCAGTATCTCTGAAATATCCATACATTATCTCTTATAAATCCTCACAGGATTCACTACTGTCAATCAAAGATTCTAAATCCTCAGATCCATCGATATTGACTCGTGATTACCATACACCTTATCTCACGATTATTCCAATAGTTTATGATTGTAGAACAAGAAAGGAAAAGACAGGAATCATAGGGATCTAAACTAACAGACTCTCCACAACACCCGTACACTATCTTTTATAAACCTTGACAGGATTCACTACTGTAAATCAAATACTCTAAACCCGAGTCAAACTCAAATCCATCGATATCCACTCGTGACTTTCATACACCATCGCTCTACCTGTCACCACACATTATCTCCTATAAACCCTGACAGGATTCACAACAGTAAATCAAATACTCTAAAACCGAGTGTAACTCAAATCCATCGAGATTTGCTCGTGTCTTCGATACACCATCGCATTTACTTATCACCATACATCATCTCCTATAAACCCTACGGGATTTATTACTGCAAATCAAATACTCTAAAAGCGAGTCTAACTTAAATCCATTGATATTTGCTCATGCCTTCGATACATCATCGCTCTACCTGCCAATCTATTTCCGCAGCAATGGAGAACCGTCGCTGCAACTGGCCACGAGGCAAAGTGATCGGTGGTAGCAGCGTTTTAAACTACATGCTATACCTTCGAGGGAACAAGAAAGACTACGACATCTGGGAGCAGCAGGGTAACCCTGGCTGGTCTTCCAGGGACGTTCTCCACTATTTCAAGAAGTCAGAGGACAATCAAAACCCATATCTAGCCCGGACACCATACCACGGGACCGGAGGTTACCTAACTGTCCAGGAAGCTCCATGGCACACACCTCTGGCCGCTGCATTCGTTCAAGCTGGTCAAGAAATGGGTTACGACAACAGAGACATCAACGGAGAGAAGCACACTGGGTTCATGATAGCTCAAGGTACGATCAGACGCGGGAGTCGATGTTCCACGGCGAAGGCCTTCCTGAGGCCAGCCAGACTCCGCAAGAACCTGCACGTGGCTATGCATGCTCACGTGACTAAAATCCTGATCGATCCGAAGTCCAAAAGGACCTACGGAGTGGAGTTCGTGAGAGACAAGCAGATGTTTCGAATTCGAGCGAAGAAAGAAGTGATAGTTTCTGCAGGATCCGTGAACTCTCCACAGTTGTTGATGCTCTCAGGAATAGGGCCCAAAGAGGACCTCTCGAAGCACGGAATATCGATTATTCAGGATCTAAGAGTCGGTCACAATCTCCAGGACCACGTCGGACTCGGAGGATTGACGTTCATGGTGAACCAAGAGATTTCAATGGTGGAGAAGAGACTACACAGCGTTCAAGCAGTGATGCAATACGCAGTCTTCGGAGATGGTCCTTTGACGGTTCTAGGAGGTGTCGAGGGCTTAGCTTTCGTCAACACCAAGTACGTGAACGCTTCTGACGATTTCCCGGATATAGAACTGCATTTCATCTCGGGTTCCACGAATTCCGACGGTGGTAGACATATTAGAAAGGTTCATGGGTTGACAAAGAGGTTCTACGACGCTGTGTTTGGGTCTATAAACGATAAGGACGTGTGGAGCGTGATTCCCATGCTTTTGAGGCCCAAAAGCAAAGGGGTTATCAAGCTTCGAAGCAAGAATCCTTTCGATCATCCGCTGATTTATCCTGGTTACTTTAAAGAACCGGAAGACGTCGCGACGTTGATCGAGGGAGTGAAGATCGGCGTCGCTTTGAGTAGAACAGCAGCTTTTAAGAGATTCGGAAGTGAATTGAATTCGAAACAGTTTCCAGGTTGCAAGCATATTCCTATGTACAGCGACCCTTATTGGGAGTGCATGATCAGACATTATTCAGCGACTATTTATCATCCGGTTGGGACTTGTAAGATGGGTCCTTATTGGGACCCAGAGGCTGTGGTTGATCCTCAGCTTCGGGTTTACGGAGTTACAGGACTTCGAGTCATCGATGCGTCCATTATGCCGAATTTGGTCAGTGGAAATACCAACGCACCGGTTATTATGATCGGTGAGAAGGGGTCTGATATGATTAAAGAGTTCTGGATGAAGAGACGGGCCCGGGGCCGCGGATGAAGCAAAGTGATTGTTCAAAAGAAACTTGTAACTTCCAAGTACTTCCACTTGTAACTTCTTACAAGTTAGGTCTAGGAACATTTAGTGTTTCTGCGAATTGAACTGGTGTATATATTAAATGTAAATGTTGCGAGATAGGACTAGAGGAATTAGTATAACTGTGTTCACGGTGGTATAAAGTTACGCGAAGTTTTGTATAAACGAAGCTTTTTAAGTTAAGCACCGAGGCAATTAATTAATTAATTAATTATAATTAATTATTGCAATTAATTTTCACAGTGCTGTTTATAGGATTTGTCCGTACAGAAAATTGGGACTTACTAATAATTTGTGGAGAAAATGGCGGAGAGAAAGCAGAGACAAAAAGTTCTCTCTAAGAGAAATTAAAGCGTTAAAATTAACCTTTTGCACTCGAATAGCGATTGAACCATGAAATTTCGAAGACTCATATTAATTAATATATCAAATTTAAGATAATGTAACAATATGCAAAATATCGAAGTTATATAATTCACGTATTAATTTTTATATGATCCTTTATTTCCTATTAAAAAAAATAACGCCAATTTTATACCAGAAAATATGTAAATTTCTATTCTATTTTTATATTTCTTCTATTCTTCTTTGAAGTGCCGAGTGCAAAGAGTTAATATAATCGAGGAGCTTTTTGGAGGGAGAACTTTCGTGGAAAGTCGAAGCTGAAATTTACGTTGCCTGAGAAATTACGACCGATATTGTATGACCTTTGCATGAAATTATCTTGAAAAATAGTTCCTCGACTATGATAATTGTAATTCTTCGAAAATCGATCATTTTTATTCCGTAATTTAAAAAAGAACCTACTTTAGTTTTATTTATCGTCGAATATTATTATCGTAGATTACGCATCTTAATCAAAAGAAGAAATAAGTATGATATTGAAGAATAATTATTTTAGAGAAGCTTTCTATAATTTTTATACGAAAGAAATATTCTCAGCTATACGACTTGCAAATAATGTATCTCGCGAATATTACAAATTTTTCTTTCTCGTGTGAATATCATACGAATACAGGGAATTTGTTAACAAACGGTACGAATTTGTTGTTAATTTTAATATCACGATATATCTAAGTCGGTTTATCGGTATTAGCGATTATTTTTTATGTTTTACGCGTGTAGTTAGCATGCGTGATCGAAGGTTGCGAAAATTGCGACCGAACATTCGTACGTATCCGAAAAATGGCTGATTCAGCGACGTGTAACAACATCTCGAAGTCTTACGTTTTCACACAGCCAGTTCACTTTTACGATTTGTCGAAACACCATCGTTACCCAATATAGTGCGTCAAGTATGCGTTTTTTGCATGCATATAAGTTTATCGGGATTACATACACCTGGGTGAAGTCGAATGATCGATTTTTTTCTGAAAATATTTCTGCTCGAAAGTGTGAAGTGTTCTATTTCCGAGTGTTTCGCAGAGTGCTTTGCATTGAAAGTATTTTAATTCTGTTAGAGAATTTTACAGCTAAGTAATTACGAGTAGAAAAATTGTGATTGTACAATTGTGAATTGTGCGAAATATTGGATTGGTTTGAATGAAATTTTATATGATTCATTTACATGGAATTATATAATACCTGTTAGGGTACTTTTGTAGCATTTTCGAGACAGTCTTTTTAATTCTTTTTGCATCTAAAAGGCAGTTCTTCTAAACATTGTTGTTCCTACGTAGAAAGGGTTATCGAAGCATAGAAAAATATAATATTTTTCTAAATGAGGTGTACATCACTCTTTAAATGGAGGATAATGGAATTATATAGTTTGTTCGGTTTAAAAATCGCTTTTTATTAGAAGATAGATAAATTGTATCTTATGTGCTGTAATAGCTGCTTCATGAGCTAATGTAACTTTCTAATACCTTCTCAAAAAAAAAAAAGAAGATTAGACACGAATACACTTCTTCGAATAACAGAAAGTTTCTTTTATAAGAAATACATTAAAAAATTAATATGTTGTTTATCTTCCTAGGTGTATGCAATCCTATAAATATCGAATATTCCCTGAAGCATAGTTTCTAAAGTTGTTTATCTTGGAAATGCGGAAAAATTGAACGAAAGTACATAATTTTGCTGCATGTTGTTTGTTCTCAGGACTAGTCACCTTTGAATCATTGTATTTTATTCCATAAATATTCACACCCTTTTCGAAGTAAACGAGTTTTATAATAAATAAAGGAACGAAAAACGATTTCAATTTGAAACTAAACTCCATTCCAGCAAACATAGAACAAACGTTCTATGAAATAACGTTTAATTACATATTCCAGCATGAAGTATAAAATGCGAATGCAAAATTCTTCTGTATTATATTATAAATTTATCTATTTCGTAATAATTTCCAACCGTATCTGTAATTTTCGTTTTCCGGAACGAAAATTCGATGAAAACGAATAATTCGCGATAAATTATCTTGTTTCGTTTATTTAATTAAACGTCACTCGAGCAGATAATCGAAATTAGGTTGCGTCAATGTGCGGAATCGAGTCGTGCAAAACCGGAGAAACAAATAAAATGCATTTTCAATCGTATCTCACGAATGTGTTGATTAAATTCGCGATATCGAGTCATCGAAATTCACAACAAATGAGGTGTATTGCATTTTTAAATTGATAATCGACCTTGCAAAACAACCTGGAAAGCATAACTCTCGCCGGCATCGACGTGATTTGTTTGCCCTCCAGTGACATACAATTTGTTCACCGGGAAACAATACAAATAACCGTCGAACGCTTCAGTAATTGATTGCACACGTATCGCCGTTGACGTTACGGAATTTAAAACATTATCGAATAAATATAAGCGCAATTATTCCGCAGGGAACACCTCGACAACAGGAGAGCTTTACGAGGAATACGGAAACAATTTCGTCGATATCGGGGAACCCGTTGTTGATCGATCAACTATTCGAAATTGTCGCTCACCGATCTTCCATTCATGAAACGATAACCTGGACGATGGTTGATTACGAAAATATATATTAGGAAGTCGACGAGAACTGAAATTTGGAGTATTATCGAGAAGAGTCACGTGGACCACGAGAGGTTGGTTCGCAGAAACCATCAGAAAGTGTTAAATATCATTTTGAGCTTCGAATATTCTCGAGAAAGGATTAGAAAAATTACTAAAAATCATTTCGAGTTTAAAATATTCTAGAAAAAGGATTGGAGAAATTATTATAAATCATTTTGAGCTTCGAAAATTCTCGAGAAAGGATTGGAAATATTAAAAATCATTTCGAGCTTCAAATATTCTCGAGAAAGCATTGGAAAAATTATTAGAAATCATTTCGAGCTTCGAATATTATCGAGAAAGGATTGGAGAAATTATTAAAAATCATTTCGAGCTCCGAACATTCTCGAGAAAGGATTGAAAAAAATATTAAAAATCANCCCGAGCTTCGAATATTCTTGAGAAAGGATCGGTGAAATTATTAAAAGTCATCTCAAGCTTCGAATATTCTCGAGAAAGCATTGGAAAAATTATTAGAAATCATTTCGAGCTTCGAATATTATCGAGAAAGGATTGGAGAAATTATTAAAAATCATTTCGAGCTCCGAACATTCTCGAGAAAGGATTGAAAAAAATATTAAAAATCATTTCGAGCTTCGAACATTCTCGAGGAAGGGCAGGAAAAATTATTAGAAATCATTTCGAGTTTCGAATATTCTCATAAAAAGGAAAAATTATTAAAAATCAATTCCGGCTTCGAATATTCTCGAAAAAAGATTAGAAAAAATTTCGAAGAACCAAAAGTCACGAAGACTGAAACTCAATCCTACCTACCTTACCACATGTAACCTAACTAAAACGTTAAAAACATCACAGAAAACTTCACGGAAAGCTCTACCAACACAGAGATCTAAGTTTCGTCTGATTCGATATCTTATAAAACATTACCGATTATTATCTAAACTTTTATCCGCAATGGCGAGCATGGGTAGACTCTCCGCGATGAGAATAGCAATGTCGTACGGACCGGAACTGAGCTTTCTGGTGTTGCTGCGTATGTTGATCGGCATGTACAGACCCGACATCATAGATCACGATCACAGAGTGAAGCCGATTAATTTGCTGGATCTTCAAAACAGTTACGACTTCGTGATAATCGGTGCGGGTTCGGCTGGCTCGGTACTGGCTAATCGTTTATCGGAAAACAAGAACTGGACGGTGTTGCTGTTGGAAGCTGGCGTGGATGAACCAGACATGGCTGACGTGCCGATTATGTTCCCGATTCTTCATCTCACTTCCATAGATTGGCAGTTCAAGACGAAAGCGTCGAATAATTATTGCAAAGCTATGAACGCGCATGTATGCAACTGGCCGCGTGGCAAGGTACTGTCTTCCATTTTTCTTTATCTGTTAGACACTCGACGAAACAGCTAAATTGTGTAGGTGTAATATAGATTTAACGCGATAGATAAATGGTAGATAAGTGTTCGTGATTATTAAATAATTCAAACACGAAAGGATTAAGGTAGAGCTTTATGCGACTAAGTAACTTTCTCTCTCGACTCAAGAACTCGACGAAACACCTAGATGGGAGATAGAGACGATGTGGGATATTATTATCTAATAATGTGGATTTAACGCGATAGATAAATGGTAGGTAAGTGTTCGTGATTGTTAAATAATTCAAAGACGAAAGGATTAACGTAGAACTTCATATAATTAAGTAACTCTCTCTCTCGACTCAAGAACTCGACGAAACACCTAGATAGTAGATAGAGACGATGTAAGATATTATTATCTAATAATGTAGATTTAACGCGATAAATAAATGGTAGGTAAGTGTTCGTGATTATTAAATAACTCGAACACGAAAGGATTAACGTAGAACTTCGTATAACTAAGTAACTCTCTCTCTCGACTCAAGAACTCGCCGAAACACCTAGATAGTAGATAGAGACGATGTAAGATATTATTATCTAATAATATAGATTTAACGCGATAGATAAATGGTAGGTAAGTGTTCGTGATTATTAAATAATTCGAAGACGAAAGGGATCAACGCAGAGCTTTATGTGACTAAATAACTCTCTCTCTCTCTCTCGTCAAGACACCTTGATAGCTCTCAGCACTTCTCTTGATGACTCGTAAGTCACCCTTTACGTCAGCGAAAAACCTCGTCTTTCCCTACGGAACACAATTTTCCCGGTAATTACTCTCTTGCCGTATATACCCGCGTTATTTTCTCAACGACTCCATTCTTATCCGAGTCTAAATAGCTCGAATGGTCATGAGCAGATTCCGAATGAAAATACCAAGATAAGAACTCCTTCTGCCCCTCGGTTAACCTGCAATTTCTCTGAAAGAGAAAGCAAGCCGATTGTCAGTAAGTCGATTACCAGACAAGTCAAGATATTGCGTGTTACACGTTAAAACGTCGTATTAAAAGTCTTTTTATTAACCTCCTGTGGGCTGAATTTTTATTTTAACTTCAAAAGAATTCAGGGAACGAAAAATCAGAAATTATAAACCTATATATGCAAATGAAAACAAATTTTTACGTTTAAACAATTTTATTGCGATATATTCAATATAGTGTATAATATAGTGTATATTCAATATAGTGATTCAATATCATCGAAAACAGTAACAAATGGACAATTGAAATGCAAACAAATAGGTTGTTATTGATATACTAACACAAAGTTATTATGACCAATATTTTTAGTTTGGTAATCACTGACAAAAGCACAAATAATATCAATTGGATCAAATTGTTTCGCGTAGTTTTACTGTCGACAGTTTGTACAGCATTTATTTTGTTATTTTAGGTTGATGAGCCTAGCAATGGTGATGAATACTAGTATTTGTTGTGTTGGCAACGTTATAGAGTTAAGATTTATTCGCTATCTTATGAAAAATGTTATAATTATTTTGTAAAATGTCGATAAATTAAAATGTGACCTGAAAGTTACACACAGAGAGTTACATAGAGGGTTAAGACATAATTATTCTGTTCGAATAATAATCCTCGTGTTACACATATCGCGGCGAGATGTTCACGGGTGTAATTTTCGTGGCCGCACTCGCGAAACGAACTTGGGTAATATTTTAATTAAAGATGCCTTGTCAGGTATTAGATTATCCTGGTAAATCAAGTTACTCGAAGCTTGCGTAACGTTATATCGCACTTGATTCGATACCGTGTTATTTCATCACATTCGTCGACGTGACTCATTCTAATAAATATCCCTCATTCTTGTAACGAACATTCGCGTAACGATGTTTATTATTTACCCAAGGAAATATTCGCAACGCGTTGACGAAATCCGTCATAACTACCATACATCCCGTGACACGTATACGAAGTGTAATTGACAAGCTTTGCTGCGAAAAGTTTGCATTTCAACTGTTTTATTTCGCGAGTCTAGGGTTGAAAAGATGGCGGATGAAAAGCATATTCGGCATTGCACGTTTTACGAGTTCCAGTTGGAGGAAAAACAAATGAGGCTAGAAAAAATAGTGCGCTGAATCAAGATGCTGTTGAAATCAAATAATTTTACGTGACAATTATTATACGATTCTTTACTTATCGCTCAAAAAAAAAAACGTCAGTTTTATAGCAGAAAATCTGGAAATTTCTACTTTTCTGTAAACCGTCGAGTGTTAACAAATTATCGAACCGAAAGTCTAAGAATTCACCTTACTGATCGTAGGAAAATCGACTCGAGATTTATCATCGGTTAATCGCTAGGAGGTTATCCGACTAAGAGTTCAGAAATTCGCAAGGTGAGCCTAGAAAAGTGCGAAAGATTAGCTGACTCATTTGCAACATCCTTTGAGAGAAACGTCTTCCTAGAGAAAACACTCGCAGATAAAGGGATTAAGATGGCACCTGAGCGTTGGGCACAAGTAGTCGAGAACAACGATAACCATATCGTTGATTAACTTCGTTTTGTTTCGTTGAAATAAATTAGCTTTAAAATGTATCGGAATAAGACGTTAATTATTACCTCAGCTGATAGACGTGATTTCGAAGCGAATAAAACGCGGAATAAATTGATATTCTGGTGCTAAGCGGAATATCGTTGATTAAATTCTTTATTTCTTTTTTTTTATTTTTAAATCTCTTTTTTAGACCTGATAGATGTGATTTCGAAGCGAATAAAACGCGGAATAAATTGATATTCTGGTGCTAAGCGGAATATCGTTGATTAAATTCTTTATTTCTTTTTTGTATTTCTGATTCTCTTTTTAGACCTAATAGATGTGATTTTGAAGCGAATAAAAAGTGGAATAAATTGATATTCAGGTGCTAAGCGTAATATCATTGATTAAATTCTTTATTTCTTTTTTATTCTTCCTTTTAGATCCGATAAATGTGATTTCAAGTTAATAAAACGCGGAACAAATTGATATTTAGGTGCTAAGAGGAATATCGTTGATTAAATTCTTTATTTCGTTTTATATTTTTGATTCCTTGTTTAAGACCCGATAGATGTGATTTCAAAGCGAATAAAACGTGGAATAAATTGATATTCAGGTGCTAAGCGGAATATCGTTGATTAAATTATTTATTTCTTTTTTGATTCCTTTTTTTAGACCCGATAGACTTGATTTCGAAGCGAATAAAACGTGAAATGAATTGATATTCAGTTGCTATGCTGAATATCGTTGATTAAATCCTTTATTTCTTTTTTTATTCTTCTTTTTAGACCTGATAGATGTGATTTCGAAGCGAATAAAATTCGGAATAAATTGATATTCAGTTGCTACGCTGAATATCATTGATTAAATCCTTTATTTCTTTTTTCATTCTTCTTTTTAGACCTGACAAACGTGATTTCGAAGCGAATAAAACGCGAAATGAATTGATATACAGTTGTTACGCTGAATATCATTGATTAAATCCTTTATTTCCTTTTTCATTCTTCTTTTTAGACCTGATAGATGTGATTTCGAAGCGAATAAAAATCGGAATAAATTTTGATCGGTATTCAGGTGCTAGGCGGAAGTAGCGTGCTGAACGCGATGCTCTACATCCGCGGGAACAAGAAGGATTACGACGAGTGGGCGAGAATGGGTAACCCAGGATGGGATTACGAGGCCGTGCTGCCTTATTTCAAGAAATCCGAGGACATAAGAATCAAAGAACAGCAAGATTCGCCCTACCATCACACTGGCGGGTATCTGACAGTCGAATACTTCAGGCATCACTCGTCCGTGACCGACTACTTGATAAAAGCTGGCACAGAGATGGGTTACGACGTCGTGGACGTAAATGGACCCACTCAAACCGGATTCACATTGTCCCCGGGAACTCTGAGGGACGGCCTGCGATGCAGCACAGCGAAAGCTTTCCTTCGACCGGCTGCCAAGAGAAAAAATCTACACATCTGCACCAGATCGATCGCGGAGAAGATCTTGGTGCGGCAAGGCGAGTCAGACGACTGTGTTCCTTTAGATTTCAGATTTTATTAGGTCGTTCTCAAACTCATTTCGTTTTTTCCAAACAGAGGACCTAATTGTATTTTTTCATCGTCAACTTCACGCTTTAGTCGCAGAAAAAGAAAAAGAAAAAGAAAAAGAAAAAGAAAAAGAAAAAGAAAAAGAAAAAGAAAAGAAGAAAACGAAATGACTTTCCGAACGGCCTAATAGATAATTCTAGGATTATCTTTCAAAGCTTTTACAGTGGAAGAGAGGATGATTTTTAACTTCCACGTGTTTTTCACTCCAAATTTACTTTCTCATACACCATTTTCAGCTTCACTGTCGGATGGATTCCGAGTTAGAGGAGGTTCGAGGGTTTTCTCGCAAGTAAACCCTTCGATTCCTATACATTCCACGACTTGTATTAGTTCCAATAGTATCCTATACCAGGACGAAACGCATCCTCTCTTTTCCTTTCGTCCTTTAAAGTAGAACAGAAAAACCGGGGATACCTCGCCGCTACTAAGGTCTCTAACGTCTAGAATTCCAGTACCTTGCCTACTTCCACTCCTAGTACCTTAAACCTTCTGATTTCTACATATATTCCATTTCTAATATCCTAGTACCTTGCCTAGTACCACTCCTAGTACCTTAGAGTAGTATTTCTGAATGAAACGCATCCCTTCCTTCTCCTTTCTTCCCGTACAGCATCAAGTATTCCCTAAAATTAAAATGCCTAGTACCACTAATAACTAATACCACACCTAGCACCTTAAACCCTCCGATTCCTATATATTCCACCCCTAGTACCTCAGTACCTTGCCTAGTACCACGTCTAGTACCTTGGAGTAGTATTCCAAAATGAAACGCATACCATCTTTTCCTTTAATCCCTTAAACCACAAAGCAACACCAAAGATACTTCTCTACTAAGGTCTCTAATCGTCATGAGGAAAAACCCTATACTCGTAAGAATATACAAAAAAGAAAATACTATATAGAACAAGCATTCCCTATTAATTAAATTAAAATTAAAACTGTATCGTAAAATGTGTTCGAGTGACGGGGAAATGGAATGAAACTTGAGAGAAGGGTGGAATCGTAATCGTCAGACATCGATTTGCAGATGGAAGCAGGAAAATAGCTTACGGTGTGCAGTTTCGATTAGGATCGGCGAGACAGACAGTGAAAGCGAATCGGGAGGTGATTTTATCAGCAGGTGCGATACAATCGCCGCAGTTGCTGATGGTGTCAGGGATCGGTCCGAAGGACCACCTGAGCGAGTTGGACATCCCCGTGGTTCACGATGCCCCAGGGGTTGGTATGAATCTTCAAGATCACGTGGCCATCGGAGGGATAGCATACCTGGTGGAGAAACCGATGAACAATACGGATCTAAACTTCAGCTTTAATTTGCCGAGGACTGTGAACGCTCAGGCGCTTAGGTTGTTCGCCAGAGAGGATAATGGTCCGATATACACCGAAACTGTCGCCGAGGGCATGGCTTTCGTCAACAGCAAGTGAGTGTCGTTGTTTTTGTCATTTTTAACGTTATAAACAGTAAACTAGGAAAGAAAGCGAGAAATTGAATAATCGGATGATATAAGAATTTACAAAAATTTAAAGTAGTCATTACGTTTAATTATTTTTCTTTTAGGAAATTTAAATGACGTATTTGCGAATCTTTTTTTTATTTAATAGTAGATTTACCGGACCAGCCAATTTGACGGATTGCTACAATTATAAGTTATTAATATTGCGATTATTTTCAAATTAAACTGATCGTTTGTTTTTTAATACTAAACGCATACCGGTGTTTTGCAGCTACCTATTCTTCTTTCTTTCGGTAGGTAAAGAATTTTTCGCTATGAAAAATAAGCTGCGAGAAAAACGAAAGGCGAGAAATGGAATAATCAGATAATATAAGAATTTAGAAAAAATTAAATGAGTAAGAAGTAACAATGAATGTATAATTTTTAAGTTACAGTGTTAAACGTGCCATTTTGCTGTCTATATATTTTATTCTACATATATATTTCGCTATTGGGTTTTGAATTGGATTGGCTCGTGAGTCAAGACATTCGGTAGAAGAGGTGACTTCGAAATTTAGAAATATATTATTATATATAATATACATTAAAATATATTATTATATTAGTACAGATTTCGCTGTTGAATTTTGATCGAAAGACTCGGTGGAAGTTTGTTACAATATACAGAGGTGATTTGAAAATTTAGAATTCCTAGGGAAGTGTCTTGTTTATCATACCACTGTCAGTGTTTTTATTTGTTTGTATTATGTTTGTGTAGGTGTTTTAAGTTAGTTGTTAGTTTCAGAGCGTAGATAGGATCGATAAGGAAGATAAGGGGAAAGAGAGTGCGTCTTTGGGTTAGAGAACTTTCTCTCTGTGAGATTTCATTGCGAATAGATGTGTATTAAAAACAATTGGTGATTTCATTTTATGCCTATACGTTATTTTATTTTTTATTATTATCGTCGATCATTCGGATTACGATTTTATCACGAAGAAATTGTACACCGGAAAAGATATTTGATCTCAGTTAGCCACTACATGTTGTTTCATTGTATAATTATGGGACAATTCTAGAATTCGTGTAAATTTCGTTCTCGTTCAAACACGTAGAGTATAATTTTAATCACGTGGCAAATATGCGTCGTTATTTGGAAGACATTTATATTTATAAATAAAAGAATTGTTATTCTTGAAAGTTCTATACGCTACTCGAAAGATATAGATAAAGCATGAGTATGGATCGAGTTTCTTTGAGTGATCAGATTTCTGCACGTTGCACTGATTAAACGCTCGTCGCTTTTCGAGAGAAGGGATTAAAGACATAATTGCATCGATGGTTCTATCATTAACACTAGATTTACGGGACCTGTCAATTTGACGGATGGGTTGTTTCAATTATACGATATTAACAGATTTAATTAACTTAGATTAAGTCTATTAATATTGCGATTGTTTTCAAATTAAACCCATCGTTTGTTTTTTAAAGAAAATATGTGGTTTTCTTTACCCTAAATCTGACGGGTGTCCATTGAAATAGGTATACAAAAAACCCCGTAAACCTAGAGTTAAACGTGGAAAAAATTACAAAAATTCACACTTCTAATCTTCATAAGTAAACCTCTAATATCAAATTATCGCAAAGATGTTGCCGAGTAGTTCACGAAGAACTCGTCCGTTCCTTTCAATTTTTAAGAAATATCCTTAACCCTTTGCACTCGAGAGGTCGCCATTTAATTAAATTCTAAAAATCGATATTAATCGATGTATCAAATTTAAAATTACCCACCGACACGTGGAATGTCGAGATAAAATAATCTCATCTCTAAATTTTCACACGATTTCCGATTTATCGGTTTAAAAATATCGTTAACTTCATGGTAGAAGATTTTCGAATTACTATTTTTCTGTAACGAAAAAATCACCGAGGGTTAAAATCACCAAAGGGTTAAATACATTTCCACCCGAATGAAATTTTTAATTTCATTAAATTAAATAAGTAATTTATTTAATATACATAATATTATAATAAATTTTTAATCTCTGAAGATTCTGTTAGAGCCACATTAAAATGATCTTTCGCCTGAGATCCTGAGGAATAAATCTGACAAGTAACGAGAAATTCGGAGCGATTAGAGATAATACGTGAAAATAATCGCGACAACATTGCAGAAGCTGTAAGACTGTGGATCATTTCGATGGTCGTTCATGTATTAATCAGCATTTACTACTTATAATAAAATAAAAAGGTACACGAATGAAACGTGTTCACAGATACGCGAACAAATCGGAGGATTATCCTGATATACAGCTGTTGCTATCTGCCATGGCGGACAATACCGATGGCGGCCTGTTCGGAAAGAGAGATTGCAACGTTAGAGACGATATTTACGCGCAACTGTTCGAGAATATCCTGTACAAGGACGCGTACACCATCATGCCGTTGCTGCTGAGACCTCGGAGCAGAGGATACATCAAGTTACAATCGAAAAACTTCCGCGATCATCCGATCATCGAGCCAAATTACTTCGACGACCCTCGTGATCTCGACGTTCTGGTAGTAAAAGTTTCTTTCCAAGCATGAAACAACCCTACGACAACCCTTTCACGTGTATTACGACATTCGTCGTTCAATTACATCCGTCTAATTGATTTTTTCAATTACTAGCAATGGTTTAGTTCATGAGTCATTTACCTCTCGCTAGATCGTAATCAGCGTAGCAATGGATATTGCATAAACAATTAGATAACTTTCGCCTGGGACGAGGTTAGAATATCTAATCCGAAATCGTTATTGATCCGGAAATCGGCTTGAATTCGAAGACCTATCGATCTTTAACACCTTAATACTGTGTAAGTCTTAACAAACGCAGGTGGAAGGTGCGAAGTTCATCCACGAGATGTCGAAGACCCAAACTAAAACTAAATAAAACTAACTAAAGCTATTAAAACTAAACGTTAACACCCTCTACTTTACTATTATCCTAATACCGTGTAACTTTGACCTAACGTAGGTGGAAGGTGCGAATTTCATCCACGAGATGTCGAAGACCCCAACGATGAAGAAGCTGAAATCTCACGCGAACCCAAACAAGCTCCACGATTGTTCCTCGTTCGAGTATCCATCTGAGGATTATTGGCGTTGCTACGCGAGGTATTACACGATGACGATCTATCATCCGTCAGGGACGTGCAAAATGGGCCCGGCTAGCGACAAGATGGCGGTGGTGGACGCTAGATTGAGGTTGCACGGCGTCACCGGGCTGCGAGTCATCGACACCTCGATCATGCCCACCATCACTTCCGGGAATACTAATGCACCGACGATCATGATCGCGGAGAAGGCCGCTGACATGATTAAAGAGGATTGGAAGAATCAATAGTTCCCTCGGATCCTCGGGGTACAACAGAGTTACTAGCTCTAGTTGCTCGCGGGGAATTGCAATGGCGCCGAGTGTACGCCGAGGTGATGGTTATGAGAGTGGTGGGATTATCGAGGGTGATTAGAACGGAGATAAGGACAATTGTGATAGTTGCGATGCAGATGGTAGTAGGGAACGGGAATGTTATCGATGGCAACTGATCGGTATCGTGGAAAATTACGAGACGCGGCTGCTTATGCTTGCAAGCCTGTATTCGTTATGTCGGTGAGAGAGAACGATACGTGTGTAGACTTTTTTTATAAAAAGTCAACTTTTCCTCGTAATTTTTCGCTCGCGTTACAGGTATTTTCACGAAAAAAGTGCATCTGTATTATTTTAGAAACACGAATAGGATCGATTTAATTTTTAACGCGGAAACAAAAATTCCTTTGATTAAAATGTCAACTTTTCCTCGTAATTTTTCGCTCGCGTTACAGGTATTTTCACGAAAAAAGTGCATCTGTATTATTTTAGAAACACGAATAGGATCGATTTAATCTTTAACGCGGAAACAAGAATTCCTTTGATTAAAAAGTCAACATTTCTTCATAAATTTTAGATCGTGTTACAGATATTTTTAACGAGAACGTGCATCTGTATTATTTTAGAAACACGAATAGGATCGATTCAATTTTTTACGCGGAATTTTGACTTTTTAATCAAAGGAACTTCTAAAGTCAACCTGTCTTCGTAATTTTTAGCACACATTACACTTATTTTTAACGAGAACGTGTATCTGTATTATTTTGAGAATACGAACATCGATTTAAGGAATTCCTGTGCAGCTTGGTTTAAATAAATTATATTCGTATAATTAAATCGAAGAGTTTGAATTAAATTCGAGCAATCCGCTACGAAGAAAGAAAAAAAATTTCGAAGTTCCTTATCGGTCGATTTGAAGTACTATTAAGATGCTTTCGCTTCATTAACAGATACCTGGTTAGCAGTACTTCTGTAACGTGCTCGAGAACTTAATAAACATGCTTAATGAGTATACGATGGGAGATACGCGAATATGATAATATTCTTCGGATAGTAATCGTTTAATAATGTAGAAGAATACGATAACGAGACACGTTCGAAGCGATTATCTTACATCTTAGACGATGAAAGTACGCTACATCTATTGACCCATTAAATCAGTTCATGCCGCGAATAACATATTCCACTTCATTCTTTGTATATTAAATCATTCGCTCGCTGAGCTATCACAATACGAGAATTCCTTTCACAAATGCGCGCGTTCGTCATACCTGCCAAGCAGTCTTCGTGAAGAATAACCTAAATAATTTCGAAAATTAAACGAAATAACTAAACACTACGTGTTTCGCGTTTGATGCAACAACTCTGCTGGAAGGAAATTTTGAATTCGAAAAATGCCTGACTTTTACTCGTTCGTTGTAATAAACAGAAAGATAATACACTTCAGATTGATTCTCTATTTCTAGATAATTAATTAATCTAATAATAGGTTTGAAGGGTGATTCATTCGGTTCGTTATCGCTATCTAAACGTAGAAAGAACCATTGTGAATCATTTAGAGAGTATCGGATCTATCAAGAAAGTTCCAAAGATTGCTCGGACATGAAGCTCCGTAGCAGTGGATTACTCGGAAGTCTTGAGACTTATCAGGGAACACCTGGAGATTATGAGACTCGCTTTGGAGAATCTAGGGATCACGAGAAAACTTCGACGAAGCTACCTAGAATCATCCAAACTGGATGGATCCGCTTGGTGATGTCTGAAACTGGGCTTAGATCACTTAAGTCCAACACGTTACGGATTAGAATTTCAGAATAGCGTTTCAGACTTAAAGGATTGAGATTTAGATCATATATTTACTATAGATTAAGTTTTAGATCGTGGAACACCAGGTCCAGATCTTAAACTTTGCGTTCTAGGGTTATAATTTTCGAAATTACGAATTATAATCGGACGACGATCTAGATAATCGAAATCTAAAAGATTCTCAGAGACTTTGAGAATTTCAGAATAGAGTTTCAGACTAAAGGCTTAAGATTTAGATCATATATTTACGGTAGATTAAGTCTTAGATGATGGAACGCCAGGTCCAGATCTTAAACTCTGCGTTCTAGGGTTACAATTTTCGAAAATACGAATTATAATCTGACGACGACCTAGATAATCGAATCCTAAACGATTCTGAAAAATTTTGAGCTCGTCAAACGGTCTCAAAGGTCCCAAATTTATCTGAATAACTCCTAGAAGTTGATTAAAGGCATCAAATTTAGATCGCAGAGTTATCATAGATTAAGTCTTAAATCATGGAACACTGGGTCAAGATCTTGAACTCGTGTTTCAGTGTTACAGTGTCCCAGATTACGAATTATAATCGGATCACGACCTAGATAATCGAATCCTAAATGATTCTGAAAAACTTTGAGCTCGTCGAACGGCCTCAAAGGTTCCAAATCTATCTGAATAACCCCCTGAAGTTGAATAAAGGCATCAAATTTAGATCATAGAGTTATCATAGATTAAGTCTTAGATCATGGAACACTGGGTCAAGATCTCAAACTCGCGTTTCAGTGTTGCAATGTCTGAAATTACGAATTATAATCAGACGACGACCTAAAAGATTCTGAAAAACTTTCGCTTTAAGCTCATCGAATGCCCTCAAAGGTCCCAAATCTATCTCAACAACTCCTCGAAACTGATTAAAGGCTTAAGATTTAGATCGCAGATTCACGATAGATTAAGTCCTAGATCATGGAACACCACGTCAAGATCTTAAACTCTGCGTTCTAATATTACAATTTCCGAAATTACGAATTATAATCAGACAACGACTTAAAAGATTCTGAAAAACATTCGCTTTGAGCTCATCATACGCCCTGAAAACACCCGAAATCTATTCGAACAACCCCTAGAATCTGATCAAGGAACACAATCGTCCTGAACTTCGCAGAACAACCACACTACGCGATCTTGTGACAAACCACGGAGACTTTCTTCCACCACGCGACCGGTGTTGCTCTACATATATCCGAAATGTGAACCGCGATATGCTTCATTTCCTCGGTAAAACTAGCGTAAGTTACTCGGGTAGCTCGAGTGCTGACCGGACAGAGAGGAGAGGAGAGAGAGAGAGGACCAGTCGCAGATTCAGGTAAGCCGCGAAGAAAGTCCAGAGAGAAAAGAGTAGAAAAGACGTGTGGGACCGGTGCAACGGCCATTTTGGTCCCGCGACAGATTTCCATCGGGGAAATTCGAAGGGGAATTCAGGTGCAGCTGATCCGTTGAACGCGTTTCACGCGTGACTGGGATTGCGAGCTGAAAAGCGGTGTCACGCGGAAAGCACCGGTTTCTCGGCCGACCATCGAGAATGCACGCCTGGCCACGGATTTGTTCTCGGGTGGGTGAGTGGTAGAATGGGCCGGGAACGCCGAGTGCTCCGGTGTTTAAAATTAGAGACGAGGAAAAGTCGTGTCTGTCGAGCGTTTAGCTTAGGCTGCGAGTTTCGAGCCGTTCGAAGGGTTTCGTGCTCTTGAATATGTACACTACCAGTCATAAGTACACGTAGTCGGGCTCCACTCGTGGCAACGTCTCATGAATAAACGTTATTAACACTTGGTTTACGGGCGTTTTTTCTATACCTATTTTTACCAACACTCGTCAGATTTATGGGTAAAGGGAACCTCGTATTTTCGTTAAAAAACAAACGATGAATTTAATTTGAAAATAATCGCAATATTAACACTAGGTTTTGCGGACGTTTTTGAATACCTATTTTTACCAACACTCGTCAGATTTACAGGTAAAGGGAACCTCGTATTTTCGTTAAAAAACAAACGATGAATTTAATTTGAAAATAATCGCAGTATTAACACTAGGTTTTGCGGACGTTTTTG
>NIJG01000291.1:59945-72158 GCA_002201625.1 Euglossa dilemma | reverse complement strand
CAACTCACCCCAAAACTATCAAAAATACAATGTTTCTGCCATGCGACGATTGTAGGAGTCCGAGGTATATAATTTCAGGTCAATTAATTAAGAAATTAATTATATAAAAATTAAAACTTGGAAATTAATTTCGCGATGTGATTAAATTACTTCTCTATCCTGACACAGATGTCTGTAATAAGAACAAACAACGAAGTCGTTGTTGCGATAATAACGATAAATTCGATATAAATGTTTCGTATTGTAGCTAAGAACAAGCAAGTGTCTGGATACTTTTGAACGGTAGTGTATGCCGTGAAGTTTAGGAATATTTAATGATTCGAATAACCATAGTAACCTTTATAGAAAGAGCAGATTTGAATTTCAGAATCTACTCGTTTGAAATTTCAAACAACCGAATATTCCTTTCAAACGTTGTAACAAACCAAGATTAACATTTCGCTGGCACGTAATGATCGGTATTACCTACTCAAATACACGGTGCACTGACACTATCGCTAATTAAAATTCAACTCAGTCGATTTCCTTCAACCAGTTCTTCCGACCAATATATATGTGCGCTACGAACTTTAACAGTGCTTAATAATTTCTTTGAACATAAAATTCGAATAAAAGACGCGCATTCGAATATTCCCGTAGCAGCTGCAAGGTTGATGGAAGCCCAGAGTAACTTCGAATAATCGAATCGCAATTTAAAATTGGGAAAAATAAATATTACCGGAATATTAAATAACAGGAGGAATTACGCAAACGCTGTGTGCGAAAAATTAAGAAATTAATAGAAAATTGATAGATTCCGCGTATCTGAAATGACCAATCGGGCCCGGAACACACACGCACCGTTGTGTGGTTGATAGAAGCCCAGGGTAACTTCGAATTTTTAAATTAGGAAAAATAAGTATTACCGGAATATTAAATAACAAGAGAAATTACGCAAAAGCTGTGTACACTGCTATAACGTCAATAGAACCAGAAAATTAATAGATTCCGCTTATCAGAAATGTCTAATTGGGCCCAGAACACACATGCAGCGTTGTGTTGGTGATGGAAACCCAGGACAACTTCGAATAATCGATTACTTCGAATTTTGAAATTAGGAAAAATACATATTACCGGAATATTAAATAACTGGAGGAATTACGCAAAAGCTGTGTACACTGCTATAACGTCAATAGAACCAGAAAATTAATAGATTCCGCTTATCAGAAATGTCTAATTGGGCCCAAAACACACACGCACCGTTGTGTGGGTGATAGAAGCCCAGGGTAACTTCGAATTTTTTAATTAGGAAAAATAAATATTACCGGAATATTAAATAACACGAAGAATTATGTAAACGCTGTGTCCATTGCTATAACGACGATAAAATAAGAAAATTAGTAGATTTTGCTTATCTGAAATGACCAATCGGGCCCAGAACACACACGCACTGTTATGTTGGTGATGGAAGCCAACGGTAACTTCAAATTTTGAGATTAGAAGAAATAAATACTACCTGAATAGTAAATAACTCGCGAAATTACGCAAACACTCTATTCATTGTTTTAACATCAATAGAACGAGAAAATTAATAGACTCCGGGTATCTGAAATGCCCAATCGGGCCCAGAACGCATATGCACCGTTGTGTGGCTGATGCAAGCCCAGAGTAACTTCGAATTTTGAGATTAAAAGAAATAAATATTGCCGAAATATCAAATAACTCATGGAATCACGCAAACGCTGTATTCATTGCTATAACGTCAATTAAACAAGAAAAATAATAGATTCCGAGTATCTGAAATGCCCAATCGGACCTAGAGGACACACGGATCATTGCGAGGTTAATCGAAGCCCAGGGTAATTTCGAATTTTGAAACTGGGAAAAAATAAACATTACCGGAATACAAAATAACACGAAGAATTACGCAAACACTAGGTCCATTGCTTTAACATTCATAGAACTAGAAAATTAATAGATTACGCGTGTCTGAAATGCCCAATCGGTCCCAGAGGACACANCAATTAATAGATTACGGATGTCTGAAATGCCCAATCGGTCCCAGAGGGCATACGGATCATTGTGAGGTTAATCGAAGCCCAGGATAACGTCAAATTTTGAGATTAGAAAAAATAAACATTACCGGAATACAAAATAATACGAAGAATTACGCAAACACTGTGTCCATTGCTTTAACATTCATAGAACTAGAAAATTAATAGATTCCGCGTGTCTGAAATGCCCAATGGGGCCCAGAACACACACGCATGGGTGAAGGGGAAGAAAGGAGGAAGAAAGTAAGGAACCCATGGATGCCATAAAAATTGGTATTGTTAATTCGTGGCGTGTTCGTTCTCGGATCGTTTATTTGCCAGCAGCGAGCAGCAGGCTGCTTCCCAGCCTAGCTTTCATTGCTCGATCTGTCCCGAGATTAAGGCCCTCGTTATTTAACTCGATTTGCTTGGCGAGTAAAAGTCCGAGGCCGATACCGCATAGATAATCCGCGAAGGCAAAGGGGAATTTCGCGATAGCTTATTGCACGGCGTTTCGATAATTAGCTAATTGGCGTGGCTAATCGGTCTCGAGGGCACGACGCCGCTTGCGTAACAGAGGATTTCAGGTAAAAGTCCGTTAAAGAGGCAGCTCGCATTGTGATAGAGCCGAAGAGAAAAGATAGACATCGGGGATAAATGAGCGCGATTTAATTCAACTCTTTCTTTCGCTCGTCTCGCGAGGCAAAACGCCGATTGCGTAACCACGCGGCCGCTCTTCGTCGTTAAAACTTTTCGAACATCCTATGGTATTCTTTGACGCGAGATCGGAGAAAGCGAGATGCCAGATAAATGTTATTTACCACCAGGAAATCTGGTTAAATTCGTAGTAAAGTCGTCGGACAAGAACTCGCAAGCGGGAGGGGAAAATCGGGCAGATAAATCAGTTTGATCGCGATATCGCTCTTGGCCAGGATGGAGGGGGTGATCTTTCAAAATTGCAAGCCAAGGAGGCTCTTATTTCAGTGAAATTCGGATGAATTATTGTCTCGACTTTGTGAGAGGCTTCCAAGATACTTACAGATTATTTTAATATTTTTTAACAATTTTTTAATTCAGGATTTTGAATTTTTTCCCTTAGATTATTCTTGTTTGGAATATTAAATATTTTTGTGTAATTTAAATGGTAGATAGAGAAATTTTGAAACTCTGTTTGAGTCAGAGTAAGACTCAAATTTTATTCTGTAATTATTTTAACCACAATACAGGGTCGAGAATTATAAAAAAATTCGTAGAAAATAGTCATTATAAAAATTCTGTATTTGCCAAGCTAAATCAAGATTTAATGAAACGCTGAACTAAAAGTTTCAAATTTCATTCGTAAATTTAATTAAAATAAATAACTAAAGAATTAAAATAAAAGAAAATACATTTAGCTTTATCAAAAACACGGAAAGATTTTCAAAAGGATCTTCTAAGCTACAGCTTCATATTTTTGGCTGGAAAGAACTTTGAACATTCTAAAGAAGTATATCGGAACGCTATCCTGAAAAAGCTGCAAAATCCTCTAGGTGAGTTTACAAAGCCTACCGATCGAACTCGCTTTATCACCGCAATCCGATCCACGCGAATCCGCCATCTCCCGATATAGATCTCAGATGTATACAAATCTATGGACCAGACCTGCGAGCAGAGATGGAAAGACGTTCCCAGCGAGGAATAGGGGACACTTCTTCGCTATAAATTCAAGAACACGAGCGTTTGAGAGCAAGAATGCATGAATGTTTGCCGAAGAATTCGAAACCACCAGTCTGAGTCTGACGTTTAGATTGCGAGTAAACTGTGAACAAACCATCAAGACACAAAGACAAGAATAAACACTACTTTGACATCACGAATACGCGTCAAAAATACTGTCCAATGTTTAACCCTTTGCACTCGAGTAGCAACTGTCAATCGACGTTTGTTTTAATGTCACAGGCTAAGTGACGAATACGAAACGATAAATATATTAAGAGGAACTATACACAAAGAAACCCATTAACTCAACGCGAACACGTACTTCATTCTTTTTTCTTTCTTTTGTGTTTCATTATCGAAAGTATTAGCGAGAATACAAAGCCTCGAATTGTTCACCACGAAAGAATTTTAAACCGTTAAATACGATTCGCACGAAGGTTTAACAAAAGAGGAAAGTATCCAAGAGCGATATAACACACTCGACCGATATAACTATATTAAGAACTAACGAAGTAACCCAATAACCCAAACCCAAACACGTACTTCCCTTTCTTTGTTCCTATTGTAAAAAGTATTAGCAATATAGTAAGTTAAAAGAGTAGCACCAAGTCTAAAAACCAATAACAACGCTGTCAACGCGGCGTTGAACTCATGGAAAACAGACTAAACCGTGAAATATGATTCGCTCTAAAGTTTAACAAGAGACAAAGGTATCCGACAGCCATATAACATACTTGATCGATATAAATATATTAAGAAGAATTATACACGAAGTAACCCAATAACCCACACCTAAACACGTGCTTCCCTTTCTTTGCTTCATTGTAAAAAGTATTATCAATATACAAAGTTAAAAAAGTACCACCAAAACTAAAAGCCAATAACAACGCTGTCAACGCTGCGTTGAACTCATGGCAAACAGACTAAACCGTAAAATACTATTCTCTCTAGTGTCTAACAAAAGTCGAAGGAATCTGACAGCGATACAAGATATAGCGATACATATAAATATATTAAAAAGTAACGAAGTAACCCAATAACCCAAACCCAAACACGTGCTTCCCTTTCTTTGCTTCATTGTAAAAAGTATTATCAATATACAAAGTTAAAAAAGTACCACCAAAACTAAAAACCAATAACAACGCTGTCAACGCTGCGTTGAACTCATGGCAAACAGACTAAACCGTAAAATACTATTCTCTCTAATGCCTAACAAAAGACGAAGGAATCTGACAGCGATATAACATACTCGATCACTGCTCTGCTATTCGCCGAGAAGAATCCGAAGGTAGAAGCTTTGGAGAATGGAGTCAGGTAGACGAAGCAGGTACCTCCTGTCCCTGTGACGACCCACGAGACGCATCCTTCGCGGTCTACACCATTCACACACCTTCTCCATCTCTAAACCAAGGATTTCGCAGTCGTGATCCCTCTAACCCATAACCATCTAACTTTCTTCCGATCGCGAAAACGCGGCGCTATTTTCCAACGTGCTGCCCGGTCAATTAGGGTCCCACTTTCAGCGGGGATCGCGGCGAGTGAAACCGTGAACGGTTTCATAGTCAGCGGCGATTCAGTGATTCGCGTTCGGCCGGTCCGCTACGAGCCGAAGAATCGCTCGCTTTTGTCCCGGACACTCTCGCGTTTTGCTCCTTTTCTCCGCTCCCTGGTCCTTTATTCCTCGCGGAACCGTCAGTTTTCGCCGGTTCCACCGGCCTAGTCGATCGTCCCGTCGCGTCGTTCCTCTTCCTCTACAGGCTGATACACCAACAGTGCCCCAGGACTCGTGAGATTTCGGTGTCCGTTACTCGAAGAGCAGTAAGAAGTGCCTGATCGATATAGGTTTTAAGATTAGCTCAGATTAAGAGCCGTCAAAACATCTGTTTCCGTGTTTTCGAGGAATTTTCGAACGTTTTTCGTAGGAGATTGACCCATTCACTGTCAGGAAAATTTTGAGCGTTTTTATTTAGGTGTCAAGAATTTATTTCGAAGGAATTTCAAAGAATAGTGCTATAGTAACGTTTGTTCACTGCTAGGGAAATTTTGGATGGTTTTGATTTAGGAGTGAAGATTTTATTACGAAGGAATTTCAAAGAATACAGTGCTATAATAACGTTTAATTACTGCTAGGGAAATTTTGGAGCGTTTTGATTTAGGAGCGAAGATCTTATTTCGAAGGAATTTTAAAGAATACAGTGCTATAATAATGCTTGTTCACTGCTAAGAAAATTTTTGAGCGTTTTGATTTAGGTGTCAAGATTTTATTTCGAAGGAATTTCAAAGAATACGGAGCTATAATAACGTTTATTCACTGCCAAGAAAATTTTGGAAGGTTTTGATTTAGGAGTTAAGATTTTATTTTGTAGGAATTTCAAAGAATATAGTGCTATAATAACGTTTACCTTTTCTATCAATTGCTAACTTAAACGAGTATAAATTTATTCCATGAGAAATCGCAATGCCGTCATTTCCATTCACTGCTAGGAAAATTTTTGAGCGTTTTGCTTTAGGCGTCAAGATTTTATTTCGAAGGAATTTCAAAGGATCTAATAATATTTAGTTTCAGATACAGACATATTTCAGATATATTCCGTGACAAATCGAAATCTACGAGATATCTCGAAGCTGGCAGTGATTGAGTTAATACCGTTCGTGCTTTACGTAGATTCGTGTTTTCTGCTTCCCCGCAGATTAATCGACTCGGTAAATTTTTAAATATCGATTCATCTTTATCGATATTCCAATATTAAATTATCCAGGTAAATTACTGATAGTAAAAGTATAAACTAAAATAAAAGAAAAAATAAATTGAAATAAATAAAAGTAAAAATTATTCAGGTAAATTTCGACAACATCGGTAACAGTCTTATATTCGATGTATCTTTAATCACTTCACCGAGGAAGCTTTCTTTTTGCTTGCAAGAGAAAGGTCTATTATGCGATAGGTCTATTAGTCGACTAAAAAGATAATTAAGGATTAAAACGTGGATAAAAAAAGACAGGATTAATTTTGAAACCTATGTCGATCAGAAATTTTCGCTTCTCTTCGATCCTTTTACTATAATACGTCATAATAAACCATCATACTATATAAAAGAGAATTAAATCTATAAAAATCCGGATTTGATGCAAATTTAGTTCGATTTCTTTTCGTATTCCCGATTTTCTCCAAGCTTCTGTCCGGTTTTCATTTTCGACTTTTCCCCGGACTCATTATCTAATGTGTTTGTGACTCGGTTCGCGATAGAGGATCGAGAACAGTTCGAAGCGGATTGGAAAGGCGGAAGCGAACATGTGATCTGTGGAAAATTGAAACGAGAGGGTGATCGAAGCGCGGGAGCGGATTAAAAATGATGAGAACGAGAGTATGGTGAAACTGGGTGGAGATAGGACTCTGTCTCCTGGTGAGTGTTCCATCGTCGAAGATTCCATTAGATTCCTGCTCGGATTCAACCAGATAAACGCGATAAGTGATAAATTGGCGAAATAAGGGAAGGCTAACCCTCTGTAACGCTTTGAACTCGCGTCATACACGCGTGTGCATATTTTTCTGCGATTTTATTCGCTAATTACCACTGTCGTTTAATTTTTTTTTTTTTTTTTTGTCGGAAGACGCGTCTCAGTTTCGTTTCCCGAGGAAATATTAGGTCGTCCCATAAGTTCGTTCCACGGTAATATTTACATTCTTCGTCGCATTTTATAAATTACATCGACGATTAATGTCTCTGTCAATGAAATAAGAAGTCATAGAACAAAAGGGCGACTAAATTTTTTCTTAATATTTAAAGGTTTATTCGAAGAATAATTTTAAATGGTAAAAGTAAAAACCGGCACGAATTTATGGGACGATCTAATATTTAGAGATATTTGATTCGTAGGACCATTTTGAGTTTTTAGAACTAAAATATTAGATATAGAGACGAGATAGATTCGTTGATCCTTTGCGGACGAGAAACGAAGTTAATAATATATAGAGTATAAATAATAAAATATTATTTATATAACCCAACTATAATATAAATGTAAATAATAAAAAATTACAAATCGAAGGAAATTCTTCGAATTAAAAAATACATACGACATCGATGAGAATGCAAAGATTATTTTTCCTTATATTTAAAGTAAATTTCTCTTCAAAAAATAACAAATTTCCTCGTGTATTGTGACATTCATCCGCAAAGGGTTAAAGAGTAACAGAGCAGGGGAGATTCAATGATTTTAATTGATTTTAATTGATTTTAATTTAATGCATCAGTAGGAAGATAAAAGGGCTTTGAATACTTGGGAAAATTATTTCTTAATCAGAAGAACTGTAATGAAAAATATCAGTGCGATATTTTCTAAAAAAAACGCGATACACGTCAATTATGTTAATACGTAACGACTAACACGATTCAAGCATTTTTTATTCCATATATTGTTATTATTTTCCAATAACATGATTTATCGATTGATCGATCTTCTGTTTTTCTCCTCGTTTACATTACCTCGCATAAATTTATTACTCGCACAGCGAAATTCTATAAAAAAACTTCGTTACGTGTCTTTTAATCATGTTCTTTTTTTAATTGCCATTTCGAAACGAGATTTATAAATCATTCGGCCATCGAAGTTTTACGAAATATCGACAATGCCACGTATTTCCTAATTTCCTTTCAATTAACGTTTTCTAGCAGAATTAACAAATTCGATTTAGCTATTGGAATAAGTTGGAAAGCATCTCAGTTGCAAAATAGGTATTCTAAATAATAATAATAGATTACCCAACGAATAAGTTTCTCCGAAACATTCAAACGAATTTTCTCTATTGAACTTTGACCTACAACTTCCTACCGTCTTAAGCGTAATTATATAATTCTAATTACCGTGTAATTATACGTGATTATAAGTTAAGGTGGCTTACATGTAAAAAAGTTCTAATATCTTTCGAGTTAAAAACGAGGAAACTTTTGCGACGAACAATATCAGCGATTGAAACAGAGATAATAATTATTTTTATCTTTAGATTCGTAATTTGTATATTACACGCGATCGTTAACGCGAATTTACAGCTCGAGGTACGAACGAGATATTACAACGATCTGTTGGAACGTTGTAAAATATTAATATCTGGAAAGGCGACCTCGCATCGAATAATTCGCAATCGTCGTCCTGCAGAAACTATCGCTTTCTCTTTCTACGCGAAAAATAACGTCGTTCAACAGGCAAGTTTCGTGCGAGAAATTGCAACGTGGAAATTCGCCCGTGCCAAGTTCTGCTTAACCAAGCCTCGTAAATCCGGTTTGCGTGAATCGTTGTGAAGCTTGTGCAAAGCTTGTATAACTTGCACGTAGAAGAGTTCCACAGGAAGCAAAAGTTTCCGCGCGACCATCGCTCTCGCGTTCGCGAATTTCATTTTGCATAATCCCATTGTTTGTTAATCTGTCAATGGGGTGAAACGAAGGCACGTTACGAGTGTTAGACGGTTGTATCTCTAACGTCTGACCTTTCCGTGCATTTCGTTCTGACGATTAGATTTCAATCGACCGACAGTGGTGTTGAGTCGCGAGGTTTTGATAAACGAAACGATTTTCTTAGTTTTATCGAGTTGTAGGTGAATATTTATTCGAAGTGAGGACGTTTGAATTTTTCTTAGTATTATATTAAATACAGGGTGATTTGAATCGCAAGACAGTGGTGTCGAACCGCGAGTTTTTGATAAATGAAACGATTTTCCCAGTTTTATCGAGTTGTAGGTGAATATTTATTCGAAGTGAGGACGTTTGAATTTTTTTTAGTACTATATTAAATACAGGAGGTGATTGGTTAAATGAGTGATGGATCAAAGAAAGAGAATTTTCAGAAAAATGAGTTAGGTTTTGATGATTAGATTTAAATCACTCGACAGTGGTGTCCAACCGCGAGTTTTTCACAAACGAAACGATTTTCTTAGTTTCATCGAGTTGTAGGTGAATATTTATTCGAAGTAGAGACGTTTGAATTTTTCTTAGTATTATATTAAATATAGAAGGTGACTGGTTAAACCAGTGATGGATCGAAGAGGAAGAATTTTAAGGAAAATGAGTTTGGTTCTGACGATTAGATTTGAATCGCAAGATAGTGGTGTTGAGTCGCGAGTTTTTGATAAATGAAACGATTTTCCCAGTTTTATCGAGTTGTAGGTGAATATTTATTCGAAGTGGGGATATTTGAATTTTTCTCAGTAGTATATTAAATACAGGGTGATTGGTCAAATGACTGATACATCGAAAAATTTTAAGGTAAATGAGATGAGCGATTTTCTTAGTTTTGTCAAGTTATCGAATTATCAAATAATAGGTGAATATTTATTCGAAGTGAGGACATTCGAATTTTTCTTAGTATCATACTAAATACAGCGTGATTGGTCCAATGATTGATAGATCGAAGAAGGAGAAGAAAAAATTTTACAAAAAAAATATGAGAAAAGATATAATCAAAGAAGTGATATCGAAGAGGGATTTCTTATTAAAAACATGAAAATTAGATAGCGACTGGAGCAGTGTGAATGTTTACTTAATAATAAATAATAAAATACATCAAATAGAATCGAAATCGTGCGAATATGGATGCATTAGATTTGGGATTAACGTGAAATAATAAATATCAAACTGAGTAAGCCAAAATAATAATTTGATATAGCTAATAATCAAAATGATTGATTTTTTGCGGATAATGAAATATTTAGAATTCTAACGAGTTTGAGCTTTTCCTAGAAAGTATCTCTTGCGTTTTATGATTTCTATAGGAAATATTTATTGAATCAGACTATCGCTAATGAAAATAAACGATCAAATCCAGACTGAAGTCGTAAAATTGGTTGAGAGTATAAAAGTAGGAAGATATATGGGATCATTTCCCACGATCTTTTATGGAACTCACACGTGGCGCCCACGTGGAGCATACGTGGCATAAAAGAATAAAACGAGGTACCTCGAGATATACAGATTAACCAAATCTATCAAAAACAAAGTAATTTCGTGGTTCCAGAGTAATAAAAGAAAATATTCCCAATTTTAAGCAAACAAAGGACCCTGCATTTTCAACGAAAATGAGATACTAGGGTAAAAGATAAAAATTTATATCAACAGCATCTGTTATTTATATTTCCATTTACACACTTCGGAATTTCCGTTTATCCGTATACGATCTTACGTGACACTTGGCATTTAAAAATTTCCAATTTTTGAGTACCTCGGTTATTAATTACTTTCTCCGTATCAATCGCGATATATCGGGACAAGGTATACGTGATTTAATAACACACTCCAAAACTAATGCAATAATAAACGATTAATTTTGACGTGTTACATATTTTCTAAATTTTCTATGTACCAATCGAACTTACTTATTTCGAATATTTTATTCCTGGAATGATTAGAAATTACTATTACTATTACTATCTATTTATTATTTATCGTTGGTTGATAGTTTTAGTATTAATATGAGATATATAGGAGAGAATGTAATAAATAATAAAAATAATAATAGGAGAGAATAACACACTCCAAAAATAATCTAACAATAAACGATTATTTTTGACGTGTTACATATTTTCTAAATTTTCTATGTACCAATCGAACTTACTTATTTCGAATATTTTATTCCTGGAATTATTAGAAATTACTATTACTATTACTATTTATTTATTATTTATCGTTGGTTGATAGTTTTAGTATTAATATGAGATATATAGGAAAGAATGAACAAAAGGAGAAATTATTAATTATATATTATACACAGAGGAAGTACAGCCTTGATTCTTACGTATTCAACAATAGATTAATTAATTACAATACATTTGCTCGATGAATACGGCTGATTAGCTCAACCACAATGAGCTTTTTATCAGGAAAGAAATAACAATTTAATGTCAATCATATTTATCCTTATTATTGTTCTCGGTTTCCTCCTACGTCTATTGTCTCCTTAGAAAAATTCTCAATATATTTATCTATTCGCTGCAAATTATTTATTAAACATCGTATCCAACCGGATATCCTTAGAACTTGGATTTTCAGCACAATTTGCATAAATTCGCGGAACACGAATAGGGGAATAGCGATGACGAATTTTATATTTATCCTTCGTTGCTATTTCACGATTAAGGTCGATTAAAAATGATAGGAGATCCAGAAGATAATGAAAACTCGAGTTAATCAGTAACGCGATTTATCTACGATCTTATTAATTCACGAATTAGATATCACTATCGAATTTTATCTAAACGTGTGAGATAACCTATCTAATTTACTGTAAAACCATATAACTGGCGTGCGAACAATCAGTTTCATTCCGAATACGAAGAAGAGTACAGTGAAACGTTCTGTGATAATCCAAGGTATGTTTAAATATCTCTACGTGTTGTCATTTGCCAGTAATTTAATAATAATTATATTTTTTTATTTGCCAGTCATTTAATAATAATTACATTTTTTTATTTGCCAGTCATTTAATAATAATTTAATAATAATTATATTTTTTT
>NIJG01000291.1:41615-59174 GCA_002201625.1 Euglossa dilemma | reverse complement strand
ATAATAATTTAATAATAATAATAATTATATTAATAATTAATAATTACACTTCTTGGTAAAGAACACCACTAATTTGGCTCGTAAGTTTTTATAGGAAAATTCAAATCGCTGTGTTCCGAATATAGAAAACAACGTCCATTATTTTTTTTTTAATTATTTAAATTAAAAAGGGAAATATTTAGAAGCTGGTTAATACATTTTTTGATCGTTAATATTATTTATGCGTTTTATAAGGTAAATTTTAGAGTAAACATATTTAGCTGTCCTTCGTAATATTTTATTTTCTATAATAGTTCACAAAATAATTTGATTAGTTTATATTTATTTTTTATTCTATACTAGCTGCATTTTAGCAACTTTTCTGATAAATATTTTAACTTTTCCTAACGTCAATGTATTTATTAATTAAAGGGTTACCAACGTCAACGTTTCTTCATGTCAAATCAATTTTAACCGTGACAACGTCATCCACTTAGGTTCCCTAAAACGCGCTCCATTTTCTTGCTCTTAAAAGCACAATTAATTCCATCCGGTCGTCCATATTGGGTCGAGAAGAAACGCATTAAGCTTTCTTTGTACACCGATCAGCGGTCGAAGTACCCTTTCAGGGGCGTTTCGATAATTCCCGGGCGACAAAAAGCTCTTTGGTCAATAAGAAAGAATATGGAAGGAACCGAGCCTGAAACGTCGCGAATCCTCCGGTCTGCCTAATCGCTGGAACTTTTAACCTCGATCATGCTCTGCCTGTGTCAGCTAGAAAGGACCGCGTGTTCTCGGCATATCGCCGAACTTCGACCCGTGATCTGAATTCCTGAAACGAGGTATCGTGAATATCGTGAAATCTACCCGACCGAATTTCTCCGAGTTCAGCATCTCTTACGTTTTGTTATCGACAACTTGCAACGTTTCAATATCGCGAAACTTCTTCTCTTTTGAGACGAAGAAGCTTTCAATTTTTGGCTACTTGGAACGAGGCGAATGCGAAGTATTTTATAAACTTTTCCTTTTGTCATCGACAAGTTACAACGTTTCAAAATCGCGAAACATTTTCTTTTTTTTTGAGACGAAGGACAGTTTAATTTCTGGTCTCTTGAAACGGACGGAAATGTGAAGTATTTTATAAATTTTTCCTTTTGTCATCGACAAGTTGCAACGCTTCAAAAGTGCAAAACCTTTTTTTTCTTTTTGGAGACGAAGAAGCGTTCAATTTTTGGCCTCTTGGAACGAGGCGAATGTGAAGTATTTTATAAACTTTTCCTTATGTCATCGACAAGTTACAACGTTTCAAAATCGCGAAACTTCTTCTTTTTTGAGACGAAGAAGCGTTTAATTTTTGGCCTCTTGGAACGAGGCGAATGTGAAGTATTTTATAAACTTTTCCTTATGTCATCGACAAGTTACAACGTTTCAAAATCGCAAAACATTTTCTTCTTTTTTGAGACGAAGAAGCGTTCAATTTATTTGTTGGGACGACGCGAATGTGAAATATTTTGTAAACTTGGTCCTTTGGTCATCGACAAGTTACAACGTTCAAAGTTGCGAAACCTTTTCTTCCTTTTTGAGACAAAGAAGCGTTCAATTTTAGAATGTGAAATATTTTATAAAATCGCTCGATCGAATTTCTTCCGCGTCATTCAGGAATTTTTTGTCCGTTCGTAGGATAAACTGTTTTTCCTTTTTGAAACAAAGGAAACAATTTCCTAGAAGCTTCTGAGCAATCGAGCAATTAAGCCATCGATGGGGATTTTCATCTTTATTAATTTAAACGTATTCGAATTGTTTTAACTGTTCTTCGAATTTGCAATGTCGAAACGATTATGTAACTTTATGAAACAATGTCCATATCTCTCTGTGAAATTAGCGATTGGATAAAAACGATTTTCCCGAGGAAGTTATATCTTAAGTATAGCGATAGAGATAATGGCATAATTTTTTTTAATGAAATTCACCTGTGATTGTGGAAATACCGTATTCGCAGGAATATCGTCCTATCTCGGTCTATCGATTAATTAACGATGTTGTTTTTGCAGGGGACTTTTCACGATTAATTTTCCATTTTAATGAATATTATTCCACGCGCAACGCAAACTAAATACTCAAAATTTCTTTCATAAATATCACGATATGAACCTTTTCTTTCATAATCTCTGAGTGTCTCTGCCGTTTATAAAAATTGCATCACGCAGTTACGATTTTAATTCGGTAATTAAGTGAAATTATTAATTGTTTTACTGTATTAATTTCACACTGATTAATTTGATATTACACAACGGATTCGTCGCATTATCATAGACTTTCATTTTCATTTAATATCGAAATTAAACATCGCGAATGTAAATTACAATCTCGAGTTAAAGATTCGACGATTGAAGTTTTAAAAATAAGAAGCGGAAAGAAAGCGAAATAAAAAAGTTCGAACAGAGAAGGAATCTTTTTCAACGAAACAATTAATTACACTCTCGAAGAAATTCTTCGCGTTTGAAAAGAAACGAAAACGAAAGATCGAAAGTCGGAAACGGAAATGGCTGTCTGATTTATCAAATGTGGCGACACGCTGCTTCTGCGGAGACTAAAATTAGCTAGTTCGGGGAAACTGAATGTCAATCATCCTCGCGAACAAAGAGAGGCTGTGAAAGGAGAGGATTTAATTATTTCTCGCCTAAAGTTCGAAAAGATCTTTATATCGATGGATCTGTTAAAAAAGACGGTATCTCCGGGTTTCGTTCAACACGCGAAAACGCTATTAACACTAAACCTATCACGGTCAAATGATCGGTAAATAGAAAAGACGTAGAAGCTATAAAAAATAGAATAACAGGAGAGATCGAGAGAATGACTATAAATGACTATACCTATATTAGAAAAAAAACTCGCATGCGAATGATTAGGATGGTAACGTTGTACTTTGAATTTTTAATGCAAGTTTAAAAACGGCGACTTAGAGCATGGTAGGTTTAGTATGAAAAGAAAAGAACTAGAAGCTTTAAAAAATATAATAACAGAAGAGATCGAGAGAATGACTATAAATGTCTATACCTATATTAGAAAAAAATCTCGAATGCGAATGATTAGGATGGTAACGTTGAACGTTGAGTTTTGGATAAAAGTTTAAAAAACAGTGACTTAGACCATGGTAGGTTCAGTGTTAAAAGAAAAAAGTAGATAGAAGATAAGTAGAAGCTTTAAAAAATAGAATAACAGGAGTCATTGAGAGAATGACTATACCTATATTAGAAAAAAATCTCGAATGCGAATGATTAGGATGGTAACGTTGAACATTGAGTTTTGGATAAAAGTTTAAAAAACAGTGACTTAGACCATGGTAGGTATAGTGTTAACACCTAACAATGCTGATATCGTTGCATTAGGTCCTGTATTAGGAAAAAACGAAATTACTTTCCTAACAACCAAATATTATTAACACTATGACGTCCGGTGGCACGACGTTTGTGCACTGTACAAAACAATTGAGTTCTACGGCAGCACGGTGCTTACATATATGTTGCTGTCGAACACTAGCTAATATTGTGTTTGTTCTGGTGGGTAACAATAAATTTCCGGCATAGCAAGTGTTTCTTTTTTTCTTTTTCTACAAAAACTTCCGAAACCGACAACAGAAAACGCAGAAGGTGTCTTCTGTTCTATAGTTCTTTCCGCGAAGTGTTAACCTTTGCACTTGAGCGGTGACTGTCAGTCGCCATAAAATTTTGAAGATCCCTATTAATTAATATACCAAATTTAAGACAATATAACAATATACGAGATAACGAAATGAAATAATTTTACGTGTTAATTATTTTACGATTCTTTGTTAAAATATCATCAGTTCTATAGAAGAAATTCTGTGAATTTCCAATCTTCTGTAGCCCAAAAATCGTCGAGTGCAAAGGGTTAATAACACGGCATAGTGTTAATAACACTAGAATTTGACCATTTTGTCCTGTACATCATCAGAAATTTTTCTCTTTCACAAATCGGTCTTCAGATTAACGGTTGTTCGTATTTAAGGAACAACCATTCACGAGATCGATCTTATTACAACTCGACGCGTTTATCAGCCTTCTTTGAAACGAGTTTGCTAACTGGTTCTTCCACCTGGTCCCAACTCGAAACAATGAATGAACGACTATCGATAGTTTATTAGCGATCGCTAAATCCTATGCAACCTAATTCATTCACTTCTTCCATATATCGTATCTTATGTAGACCCAGTCATTTTAAGTCAACAAAAGTTGCTTATATCAAGATCAATCTCATAGATCAAACATGAAGCATTTAACGAATGCTATCGATACTCTCTCATCGATCAGGCATCGATCATCGAGCCATATACAGCCTAACTCGTCTACAGTCGTATATTTTCTGCAGACCTAATCCCAAACGATTTGCGAGTTTCATGAACAGCCAAACCCTAGATCAGTCTCAAAACGGATCTGCACGCTGACCTGTCTCCTCAAAACACGTTTCTGAACCGATTTATTTACCCGATTCAAACTTTAGACACTTAACTAATCACCACTCGTAACTTTCTCGTCAATCGATCATCAGCTAGCTCATCTCCCAGACTCCGTAATTTTCTCTAGACACGTTCTTTTCTAATCTAATCCCTAAACTTTTTGCGTCCGAATAGCAATCTCTAGCCGACTCTGATCTCTGCCCTTGAAACGCCTTTCTGAAACGATCTATTCGCCTAATTCAAAGTAGAGACGCTTAACGAATGACTTTTAACAACCTTCTCGTCGATCATCGAGTTATATGTAACCTAGCTGACCCGTTGCATTTATATATCTAATTTAAATGTATTTCTCGCGCTTTTCTAATGTTAAAGGCATCTAATCTTGAATTTTTTGAATCCCGTGAGCAATAAAATTGAATATCAATCTTGCGCGCTGATCTGTGCACTTGAAACGCGATTATGAACCGATTTATTTGTTTAATTCAAACTCGAGACGCTTAACGAATGACTTTGAATGCTCTCTTGTCGATCATGCATAGATCATTGAGTTATAGGCAACTTAGCTGACCCGTTGCATTCGTATATCTAATTTAAATGTATTTCTCGCGCTTTTCTAATCTTAAAGGCATCTATTCCAGAATTTTTTGAATCTCGCGAGCAATAAAATCGAATATCAATCTTGCGCGCTGATCTGTGCTCTTGAAACGCGATTTTGAATCGATTTATTTGTTTAATTCAAACTTGAGACGCTTAACGAATGACTCCTAACAACCTTCTCGTCGATCATGCATAGATCATTGAGTTATAGGCAACCTAGCTGACCCGTTGCATTTATATACCTAATCTAAATGTATTCCTCTCTGTTTTCTAATCTTAAAGGCATCTAATCTTGAATTTCTTGAATCTCGAGAGCAATAAAATTGAATATCAATCTTGCGCGCTGATCTGTGCTCTTGAAACGCGATTCTAAACCGATTTATTCGCCTAATTCAAACTCGAGACGCTTAACGAATAACTTTGAATGCTCTCTCGTCGATCATGCATCGATCATCGAGTTATATGCAACCTAGCCGACCTACTATATTTATATTCGTTCTTCAGATTAGAGAAATAAACTTCTCCCACTGTTTTCACTGCATTCATATACGTCCTTTAACCCTTTGAACATGGTGATTTTGTCGTTACAGAAAATAGTAATTTGAAAACCTTCTGCGATAAGAAATCGTCCGTTAGAAATCGTATGCAAATTAAAACACCAAATTATTTTACTTCTACATTGCACGCATCGTTGGAAATTTCAAATTTATTACAACGATTAACATTGATCTTTAGATTCTGATTTAATGGCGACTGAGGCTCGCCTTTCGGGTGCAAAAGGTTAATTCAAATAAATTCCTTCCTTGTTTCCTTCCTGTTTTGGCCTTTTACGTTTCCTGAAGATGTCCGTGACCTACCTGGACCCAAAATATGCAATTCTGATTGTATTTCTGTTTAAATCTTTCGCTACTATGGGTGACTATAGTCATTGATCATCGAAATAGTACCCAAAAAATTAAGACAAGTGCTACCGTTCTGCTTAGTTCTCTTCATAATCGGATTAGCTCTCTTGCAAAAGAATTGCAATCGGTGTTGCGATGGTTGCTTTCTCTTCCTTTCTTTCTTGTTTTCAAAGAAATTCGTCCCGAATGCTAAAGACTTCGTCCACGTAACGTTTCTCCACATTTGGTAGAGTGATTTATTCTACGGGGGGGCCTCTGCGAGACGAGGCCCATCGTAGCGAAAGGGTTGACCCTTTGCGGTCCGAATTATATTTCACTTTTGTTACTAGCAGCCCTTAATGTTTTTAAAATTTTTATTTGGAATTTATTTCGAATAAGAAAAGGAAGAAACGAATTCGATTTAATTTTATTTACGCTATTGTTATACTTTGTACCAATTCAAGTCGAAAAGCAACCACGACTGATCTGCTCCTTTGAAAAGAAAAAGATACGTACAACTTGAAAGACAATACTAAGATTATCTTTCGCTTTACTCCAAGCAGTTTTCTTTCTATAAAAAAATAAACAAATTTCCACGCACGTAATGAAGCTTCCTTCATTCGAAATCAACAAGTCCACAAGATCTATTCCTCGCCCTTCTCTAATCATCTCTATCCTAGTTCCAAACTTTTTGTGTCTGCCCGAGAATCTACCGATCAAAGCCGAAAAACAACCACGACTGATTTACTCCTTTGAAAAAAAAAAAAGATACGTACAACATGAAAGACAATACTAAAATTATCTTTCGCTATACTCCAAGCAGCTTTCTCTCTAAAAAAAATAAACAAACTTCCACGCACGTTATGAAAATCGCTACACATCCCTTCGCTTCCTTCATTCGAACCCAATAAATCAACAAGATCTATTCCTCGCTCTTCTCTAATCATCTCTAACCCAGTCGCAAACTTTTTGTATCCTACCGAGAATGCACCAACGAAAGCAACCACGAGCGATTCGAAACACGTTTCTGAAACGTTTCACGCGGTCTGCCGGCTTGATTTCGCATGACGTGTGCCGGAGTGTAGCGGTTCACCGACTGGGATGACGTCAGGGTCCCGTCGGCGGTCTTTCTCCGGAAGAGAGCGAGCCCCGGCCTCCCTTCCAGCTGGCGCTGTGCGAGCCTCCTTAATTAGCCTGTCTAGTGTAGCCACGACCGCGGATCCCGCTCTTCCCGGACTCTATTCCCGCCGTGGAAATAGATGAATCGCCTCGGTCTGCATCGGGCTTTCACGCCGCGCAGCCTCGCCACGTTTCTGTCTCGGATGAGTTCCTCTTTGTGTTGCTCCCGATCGAAAGGACTATCTTGCGCGCGCCACTCGCTCCAGCCGCCCAAATGTCTTCGAATTCTGTTCCACGAGCCACCAGAGGCCTCCTCTCTTGCGCGCTGCTCCCCTTTCGACGATTATCCAGGTTGGTCTCAAGTCCTATAATTTCCCCTCTTATTTCTCTTCTATTCTATTTTCGTATTCAATTCGACACTAAGCTCGCCGTGGTTCTCTTCGCGTCTATTTCTATTTCTCTTACTCTTCTGGATTTTATTTAGAACCGGGTGGTGGATTTCACGGTGCACGTGGTTCTTTTTTCTACTATTTTTCTTCATCTTATGATTTTTACTTAGAACTGGGGAGTGGGTTTGACGGTGGACGACGTGATAGTTTAGTAGTTTGGGATTTTTAGAAAAATGGAAATAATTTCTTTCCTTATAATTTCCCTTCTTGTCTCCCTTCTATTATATTTTCATCACGAATTCGATTCGAAGCTCGCCGTGGTTTTCTTTTCTTCTATTTCTATTTCTCTTACTCTTCTGGATTTTATTTAGAACCGGGTGGTGGGTTTCACGGTGCACGTGGTTCTTTTTTCTACTATTTTTCTTCTTCTTATGATTTTTACTTAGAACTGGGTGATGAGTTTCACGGTGGATGAAGTGATAATAGTTTAGTAGTTTTGGAGTTTTGGAAAAATGGAAATAATTCCTCCCCTTATCTCTTTTCTATTATATTTTCGTAACGAATTCAATTCTAAGCTCGTTGTGGTTCTCTTCTTTCCTATTTCTATTTCTCTTCCTCTTCTAGATTTTATTTAGAACCGGGTGGTGGGTTTCACGGTACACGTGGTTTTCTTTTCTACTATTTCTTTTCCTCTTCCGATTTTTACTTAGAAATGGGGAGTGGGTTTGACGGCGGACGACGTGATAGTTTAGTAGCTTTGAATTTTTGGAAAAATGGAAATAATTTCCCCTCTTATCTCTTTTCTATTTTATTTTCGTCTCGAATCCGATTCTAAACTCGCCACGTTTCTCTTTTCCTCTATTTCTCTTCCTCTTCCTGCTATTATTTAGAACTGGGTGGTGAGTTTCACAGTGCACGTGGTTTTCTAGTCCTCTATTTCTCTTCCTCTTCCGATTTTTACTTAGAACTGTGCGGTGGGTTCGACGGTGAACGCAGTGATAGTAGATTTGAATTTTTGGAAAAATGGAAATAATTTCTTTCCCCATAATTTCCTTTCTCGTCTCTCCTCTATTCTCATCGTTCCGAATCCGATTCTAAACCGCGTTTCTCTTTTCTTTTATTTCTCTTCCTCTTCCTATTCTTCTTCCGGTTTTTACTTAAAACTCTGGTGGTAGGTTTCACTGTGCACGTGGTTCTATTTTCTTCTATGTCTCTCCCCCTTCCTCTCCCGGTTTTTATTTACAACTATGTGGTGTGTTTGACGGCGAACGAGGTGACAGTTAGTAGCTTCGAATTTAAAAAAAAAGTGGAAATAATTTCCTTCCCTTTTTCTCTACTTTTTTCCCTGGGGTGGTTTGAGTAAATCAAACGAGCGCATAATATTAATCTTAATTAAAAGAAAACGAGCGTACGCTGTCTCGCGCAGGAATTAGAAACATATTGATTCAGCGTAATCCGAGTTTCGGTCTCTGATTGGGTCTTCTTTCCCAGGATTCGTGACTAACGAGGATATTCGCGGTAACAGATTTCGCATGGCGCGGACAGAGGGACAAGATGCACGTGGATTCATTTTTATCCGAAGGCTGAGCGGGGTTGTTGAACGTTCTGGTGAAAGGGAAACTAGCTATACTTCGCGAGCTTGCGATAGTCTAAAATTCTGCACGACAAATGAATAACGATCATAACCGATCTATCAAAAGCCTCTCTACGAATCTTCCACGATCTACCAAGCACTCTGCCTAATTTCAACCTCATCCAATCCCTGTAATAACAACGAGAAATAATCTAACCGAGCGTTCTTCGCGATAATTATTCATCAAACTTCACCGATGCCTCGTATACTTCACACACTCGACACCACGGCCACCGAACTTCGTTTCAACGTCACATAGCAACTTTCGCGATAGACTCGATGCTATCTCTGCAATTCTCATCGCTCCACTGAGTTCGTTCGCGCTAACGTAATATCCAAGGTGTCATCCGAGTTTGAGAAAGTGATTTCTGATAGAGACGTTCGGTCAGAAATTCTCGGTCAGAGTCATGTCCATCATCCGGTCTCCCTCTGGATCCGAAGTGGTAACATTCGAAAGCTAGACACCTGGATTTTTCGCGCGACTACGATCGAACTTTCACGCAGAAAGCGAATCGCTCGGCGTGAAGGAGAAGCGCGTGCGATTTGTCTAATAGCTGTTGTCTACACGAGGAAGAGGCGTCCGGCAGAGTTTTCAGAGGCGATACGGATTATTGGCTCTTTGGTCGGCCACTTTCACGCGTTATTTTCGGACAGAGAACCGGTGGAAGGATTTTACAAGCTCCACAACAGCCTTCCTGCTCGACGGTTTATCATAGGAGAAACGACTTTGACTCTCGGTTTTCGTTCGAGCAGTGAAACCGTAATCCGATTCGTTCGGTTCCGCGACCGTATGCACTTTCACGCTGAAAGTTATTTCCCATCCCGCAACACACGCGAGATCTTCGCTGGCTATGGCTGATCTTGCTCTGTCCCGCGTTCAGCTGGTTTATTACCGGCGACTGTTAGAGAATCGATGGTCTAATGGATGCTTTGAAACAGGCTGCAAGTTTGTCATTCTGTATTTTTGTTATTTTTCGTTTGGATGAAATACGGGATTGTGTAGCTTCTTTCGGTGATTTGGAAATTATTTTTCGAATGTACTATTGATGCAAAGGAATTTATTAATAGGGACCTGGGACTATTGGAGAGTCGATGGTCTAATGGATGCTTTGAAACAGGCTGCACGTTTGTCATTCTGTATTTTTGTTATTTTTCGTTCGGATGAAATACGGGATTGTGTAGCTTCTTTCGGTGATTTGGAAATTATTTTTCGAATGTACTATTGTTGTAAAGGAATTTATTAATAAGAACCTGGGACTATTGGAGAGACGATGGTCTAATGGATGCTTTGAAACAGGCTGCACGTTTGTCATTCTGTATTTTTGTTATTTTTCGTTCGGATGAAACACGGGATTGTGTAGCTACTTTCGGTGATTTGGAAATTATTTGTCGAATGTACTATTGTTGCAGAGGAATTTATTAGCGGAGACCTGGTGCTATTGGAGAATCTATCCGTGAAATATCGAAGTAAAATAATTTCACACCTTAATTTTTCTGCAATTTCTTCTCTACCATTCTAAAAATATCGTCAAAATATCAATGACAGAAAGTCTTCGAATTACCATCTTTCTCTAACGAAAAGATCGTCGAGTGCAAGGGGTTGATATCATGGAAACGTTTGAATAAGAATATTTCAAGATAGCTAAAAAGAATTTGCTAAAAATTTCCCAAGTACGAATATACAAATGGTGGGTCGGATGACGTTACAGAGGATTAACAAACTCGCGGGGCCTAACTCTTCTTCTAACGAAAAGATCGTCAATTGCAAAGGAAAACGTGTGAATAATAATATTTCCCGCTAGCTAGAGAATTTGCTACAAATTTTCCAAGTACGAATATGCAACCGGCGGGTGATGACGTTACAGAGGATTAACAAACTCGCGCGGCCTAACTTTTCATCTAACGAAAAGGTCGTCGAGTACAAAGGAAAACGTTTGAATAATAATATTTCGCGATAGCTAGAGAATTTGCAAAAAATTTCCCAAGTACGAATATGCAACCGGCGGGTCGGATGACGTTACAGAGGATTAACAAACTCGCGGCGCCTAACTCGAGCTGTAAGATATAGATCTAGGAGAACTATCGCGATCGATCCACCGCTATAACTTCTTACACAAGAGACACGATAAAAGCAGCGTACGAGGAACAGTTTCGGTTTCCTAACCGCGAAACGTTCAAACGAGAAACGTATATCCTTACCATGATTGTCACTCGCGTTCACGCGGCCGACCAATAAGCTACCAAAGGGGTTCGACCGAGGTAATTCATGCTAATTTTCACCTGCATCGAGCGAATCGCCCCAGCATCGTGCGATTATTCAGCTCGTCGCAGCCGTTACCGTTCAGACGGCGCTGAATTAGATATAAATTTACCAGCGCTTTGACTCGAATTCGTTGCTTTCTGTTTGCAGGTGACACTGGCCTCTAATTGGATAAAATGCGACCGTACATCCTGCTCTCGTTCCTGGTGCAATTGGCAATCGCGTTTCAAATCCCGTTTCCGGTAAATAGAGCCGTCGACTCGATTTATCCGCGATGGGTATTGCGTTCGATACGATCTCGATCTGCCGGCGATGACCAAACACGGGGTTTTGTCCGTTCAGGACGGTGATTGGCGGTGATTTTTCGCACGGAGAGATTGCGAAGGATGAGCGTTGGTATCTTGGAAAATAATTTTCATGCTTTGAGACAGTTGCAAGAGTGTGTCGTTTGAAAATTATCCTTGGGTCCTGAAATTTCTTTAATTCAAAATTTTCGTGTCGCAAAAAGGGATCCTTGAGTCTTGAAATTTCTTTAATTAAAGATTTTCGTGTTCTAATTATTTTAACAACGATAGAAAATTGGAAGAAATCATTTCGATACTTTTGGGAAAATATTTACGGGTCATAAAGCTTTGCAAAAATTTTCGTGCCGCTAAAAGGGATCCTTGGGTCTTGAAATTTCTTTAATTAAAGATTCTCGTGTTCTAATTATTTTAACAGCGATAGAAAATTGGAAGAAATGATTTCGATATTATTGGGAGAATATTTAAGGATGACGAAGTTTTGTAAAATTTTTTTTAATTAAAGATTCTACTGTTATAATTATTTTAACATCGATAGAAAATTGGAAGAAATGATTTCGATGCTTTTGAGAGAATATTTATGGATCATGAAGCTTTGTAAAATTTTCGTGTCGCTAAAAGGAATCCTTGGGTCTTGAAAATTTTTTTAATTAAAAATTCTCCGGTTCTAACTATTTTAANCATGAAGCTTTGTAAAATTTTCGTGTCGCTAAAAGGAATCCTTGGGTCTTGAAAATTTTTTTAATTAAAAATTCTCCGGTTCTAACTATTTTAATAGCGATAGAAAATTGGAAGAAATCATTTCGATAATTTAAGAAGAATATTTACGGGTCATGAAGCTTTGCAGAAACTTTCGTGTCACTAAAAGGGATCCTTGGGCCTTGAAATTTTGTTAATTAAATATTCTCCTGTTCTAATTATTTTAACGATATAAGATTGAAAGAAATGATTTCGATACTTTTGGGAGAATATTTACGAATCATAAAGCTTTGCAAAAGTTCTCGTGCCATTAAAAGGGATCTTTGTGACATTGTTTAAGAATTATTTAAATTGACAATTTGTATTGATAGTAAAACCAAAGGATAATTGAAAAAATAGCACAAGTTTAGATACGATTACGCGTTGCCTGGTTTAAATATTTCTGTGGGATAGGCTTGAACAGAATGGAGTTTAAACGCGTTAAGTACACCGTTTATGCAAATGATCTCTGGCGATTACCATGCATTACGATTTATGAGGTTCTATATTCACAATTGAGTGCATATTGCAACAATGAGGAACCAGATTTGAATAAAACAAGAGCAGGTGAACCGTTACTCGAAGACTATTACGAGCAATTAAAAACCGGTTTCGTAATCTCTCACCACGTTTCAATGAATTTCATTCATTTTTATGCCCAGTGATAGTGTGAATTTAAAATCAAGCGTAAAAGGACTGAATACTTTATCTGCAATAGGAAAATTTCTTGCAAATTAACCAATTTTTATTTCTACTCGCCGAAAGAGTACGATCCATGTTCATTCGCTTCTTATTTTATTTAGAAGAAGTCTAAATTAGTGCTTTCATAGTCATCATTTGCTAATTAAATCATCGCGACGCTCATTTACACGCTTTGCGAATATGTATATTCGTAGTACACGAATTTAAGTCACGATAGAAGGTATCGATCATTTCCTATCGAAAGTGGATTTTAAATCATTTTACATTTAGAAGAATCCCTGCTCTCGCGAAAGTCATAGACATTATTGATTTACGACTATCAATGATCAAAAAATCGCAGCACGAATAAATGAGAAAGAATCGAGTCCTTGATAACGCTTCTTAGAATCAAATTGGGCATCTACGAAAGTCTAACGTTTCTTAAATTTAATTAATAACAAATTCTAGATAACTAGTAAGTAGATAAACTAGTGTTTGACATATTAATTGCATCCGTAATCCCCTTGATTTAGCTTGGTAAATATAGAATTTTTATAATGACTATTTTCTTCGAATTTTTTTATAATCTTCGACTCTGTATCGCGGTGAAAATAATTACAAAGTAGAACTTGAGTCTGTTATCTCCCAAAATGCCACTTTTGAATAGATTCAAACAGAGTTTCAAAATTCCTCTATCTACCCTTTAAATTATACAAAAATATTTAATATTCCGAAGAAGAATAATGTGAAAAAGAAATTCTAAATCCTCAATTAGAAAATTGTTAAATAATATTAAAATAATCTGTAAATATCTTCAATAGATAAGTTACAGCGTATAACAATGTTTGACATATTAATTACAACGGGGTGTGACAGGTGTTCTGCGCTGGAGTGCGATTAAATTAGATGTATTGTCATTTGTTTAAATTATATATATTTCCATCAATCTGGGAGCGCTGATCACCGGTAACCCCCATGGCATTCAACGTGTTAATAAACGGACAGAATTTTCTACTAGATCTAATATACGTATATTAGAAACTATTAAATGCTTTAACCCTTTGCACTCGAGAGGCGACTGTCACCGTAAAATTTAGTACACAATTTAATTTAACATCGAAATCTAATAATTTTACGTGTCAATTATTATAGATCAATTCTTTATTTATCCCGTTGGTTTTATAGTGAAAAATCTGCCAATTTCTTCTGTTAGGCACGGCACGCCTGGTCCCGGATAACGCAAAAACCGTTCATCACGATTATCTGCTACGACATTACGTGGGAGTAGAGTTCTAAATGAATAATCCAAATTAATGCGATTTAAGCGAAACAAATGAGAAGTAAAGGAAAAAACGTATAATACTGTGAAAAATGGTGCTATCCACGAAAGTCACTATAGCAGCATTTCGTTTAGAGGGATGATATCCACGAAAATCACTATAATGGTGCGTTGTTCTGAAAGATGATATACACGAAAGCCACGTACGTCGTGTCGTACCTAAAAGGTTAAGTGTCTTGTGTGAAATTTACTTCGTCTAAGAAATAGAGCAATTTGAATTAAATTTTAAATTTGAATTGAATTTTATTTACACCATCGTTGTATTTTATAATTCTTTTTACTTTGACTAAGAAATAGAGCAATTTGAATTGAATTTTAAACTTGAATTGAATTTCATTTACATCATAAGTGTATTTTATAATTTTGTTTTACTTTGTCTAAGAAATAGAGCAATTTGAATTGAATTTCATTTACATCATCGTTGTATTTTATAATTTCCTTGTGAAGAAAGAGCTCGTGAAATAAAAATTAATATCGAGTCACAGATTCGACATAGGGGTGCAAAGGGTTAACCCTTTAACTCTCGATAACTATTTAATCAGATTTGAACAAGAAATAACAAGAAATAAAATAGGATTATCATTTTTTATTTCGAACGTTAATTGTATTTATATATTGTTGAATTTAACACAAGATACTGGTATCATTAATTATTTATGCTCTTCATGTGGCAGTGTTTTGAAATATTCATGATGCACATGAGGTATATAAGGTAATAGCTGCTGCATGTCTTTATATTTTTCCTATGCAACTTACCCCATTTTCAAAATAAATGGTTAATATCATAAATTCATAATCACATTTTTCAGAAAGGTTCGCCGTAGCGAAAGGGTTAATTAACCTTTTGATATTCAAATGAACGAAACGGAATTCGAAGTGACGCGTCAGAAATGGTTTCTGACGTGGTTTTGAAGGCGTGGAAATTTGCAAGAGCTCGCGAAATGAAAGGATTCTCGGACACGTCATTGTATGTGCCAAGGGGTTAATATCTCGTTAACAACCGTGTAATAATTGTATCGCGAACAGAGAATTCCTTTTCTGAGACCAGGTGTAGCGTTCCTTTCGCGCCGGCTGTGAACTTAATCTGCCGAGTCCTCGAAGCGTAATCCGCTTAGAATTTCCTCGGAAATAATTGCAAGAGGTTATATAGACGGTCTCGCAGAGGAAATCTACATGTTCGTTTCTTTTTTCACGTCGCCGACCCGGAAGAATAACAAGCGAAATGGAATTAAACCACGAAGGCATACGAAAGTGAAAGCGATTTAATTAAAGAGCTCGTTAACCAGTTTCAGCCTAGCCAGCTGGATATCAACAATGAAACGTCAGGATGTTGCTCTTGCCGCTTCAAAGACACGTTCTACATGGAGTCCAAGTGCGGTGTGAAGACGTCCTTCATGAGTCTGGTGGAGAAACTGATCGCTGCAACCTGTGACATCACCGAGCCTTGCACCAGGCTTGGCAAGGAAGAGGTGCCAAACGAATGGTGAGCATTTCTACTGATCTTTCGTTCCTCTAAAACCGTATATTCTTTAAATATTGATATTGTCCTTTTTGTCGCGGGGGAGAACAAAAAGGTGCCAAACGAATGGTGAGGATTTCTACTGATCTTTCATTCCTTTAAAACCGTATATTCTTTCGATATTGTTATTGTTCTTTGCATCGTGAGGGAGAACAAAAAGGTAGATGGCAAACGAATGGTGAGAATTTCTACTGATCTTTCGTTCCTCTAAAACCGTGTATTCTTTCGATATTAATATTGTCCTTTTTATCACGAGGGAGAACAAAATGGTAGATTGCAAACGAATGGTGAGGATTTCTACTGATCTTTCGTTCCTCTAAAACCGTGTATTCTTTCGATATTAATATTGTCCTTTTTATCACGAGGGAGAACAAAATGGTAGATGGCAAACGAATGGATAGGATTTCTACTGATCTTTCGTTCCTCTAAAACCGTATATTCTTTCAACATTGGCATTGTTTTTTTTATCGCGAGGGAGAACAAAAAGGTGGCAAATGAATGGTGAGGATTTCTACTGATCTTTCGTTCTTCCAAACCGTATATTCTTTCGATATTGTTATTGTTTTTTCCATCGCGAGGGAGAACAGAAAGGTGGCAAATGAATGGTGACGATTTCTACTGATCTTTCGTTCCTCTAAAATCGTATATTTTTTCGATATTGTTATTGTTCTTTTTAGCGCGAAGAAGAGCAAAAATTCTCAAAGAAGAGAATATGTATTCGATACGATTTTCTTCCTTTTTCGTTGGATAGCGTGAAATAAAAATTTCTTTAAAAATTTACGCGAGGAATGCAGTACGGAATAGGAATGCATAGGATGGAATATATTCTTTCAATATTATTATTATTCTTTTTATCAAGAGGAAAAATAAAAATTCTCAAAGAAGAGGAACGCAAAGATAATACTATTTGATACGATATCTTTTCTTTTTCGTTGGATAGCGAAAGTGAAACAAAAATTTCTTTAAAAACTTACACGAGGAATGGTAGGATGCAATAGTCACAGCGCGAAACAAAAATTTCTCAAAAAATTTACACGAGGAATGGCAGGATGAAGCCACGAAGTCTTGCATGAAGATATTCGATAGACATCTAGCTATTCTTTTTGAATTCCTCCAGTGGTAATATTTGTAACAGCTGTGTGGTTGAAGTACCGTTTAAAATGCAACTGCACCGAGTAAAAGGAAAATTGTCGAATAAATTATTCATGATTTCGATTATTTCGAAACTACCGCGAGCGGTTTTAATCGATCTGTTTGACGTAATGTCCGACTAAACAGTTGCAACGAATTCTTTCCATAACGAAGATGAATTTTAATTTCTAATAGCACCGAGTGCTAAAACAAGAAAAATAGAATAATTTGCAATAATAAATACCGAATCGAGAAATGCCTAAAAAATGCAACATACACAAAGGAACAATTAGAAAGGCGAAATATAAATAAACCACGTGTATCTTGCAAATTATAAATTTAAATATGCTGTAACCTAGCTAATCGGTATTAGAAATTAGCATACATGTTAAATTCTCACTTCTGTAAGTAAAGTAATTACACGATTACACGATTACAATCCTACAATCGTTTAATAATAAATCGTAATAATATAATAATATATCAAATATATTATTATAATCCTACAATCATT
>NIJG01000291.1:15881-34452 GCA_002201625.1 Euglossa dilemma | reverse complement strand
AATAATAATTTTAATAATAAAAATTGATAATCGATATGTTCTCTACGCTATATACATTTTTCATTGGTCCTTTCTAATAGTTCCTAACTCAAATAACCATTTGTAGCTAATCTAAACTAAGCATCCACTACGAGATAATTAATTAGTTAATCAGTGCGGGTTCTTTTTTTCTCAAAACTTTTTAACCTTTGCAATAGTACACTTCGCAACAACATCTCGACCCAGAGCACTACAGATATCTTTTGTAACCCCGTTTGCTTTTCTTCCAACTGGAATTCGTAAAACGTGCAATGCTTGTCGTCTGTCATCCTTTTTTAACCTTAGATTTGTAAAATAAAACGGTTCAAACGCAAACTTTTTGCTACAAAGCTTGTTAATTATACTCCACGCTTTTTGTCTGTCTCGCGTGTTTGTAGGTTACATTGATGAATTTAGCGGCAAGTAGCACTTTAAATGAATACCAAAAAACGACATTTATCATTACTTGATCTGATATTATGTTTCTAAAAGGAACGTTTTTGCGGACTGGTAAATGCGTGTATTTTTATACACGGAATAAGGAAACTGTTTACGAGGAAGAACTAAAAATATCGAGAATGCATAAACACGCTTGAAAAGGTGATTACATAATAAATAATAATGAATATAATATTATATAATATAACATAATATAATAAAACATAATATAATATAACATAATATAATTTAACATAACATAACNTGGAAGTTTTTTAACTTTTTAGAATGAAACCTGCTTGGAATAGAGCGAAAAATAATTTTAGCGTTGTCATTAATCTCGTAGATAGTTATTAATTCGCAAAATTTCCTCCGATTTGTTATTTTTAATTGTTCAGTACACGACGAATGTTTCATTAACTTCGTTTCTCGTCCGCAAAGGGTTAATTAAAATATTTGAATAAAATTTAAAAAGCGATCATTCCTAATTTCTTTTTCTTTCTTTCATTAGACATTAGTTTTTAAATGAAAATGTTACGATACAACGAATATTCGAATCTTTTTAATACCTTCTTAACAATTTAGGTACGAGTACGCATTGTATAATATTTTTTTCTTTTTCGAAGCACTGAAATATATAAGCGTTGAAGCAGAGTATTTAACACGTTTAACGTGTTAAATATAGGAAAAATAATTTCCCTTTATTTCGTTTACGATTTTAAGCTATCGGTTTAATGGTTAATTTGTATTTCTATCTGAATCGGGAACGTTGTTAAATACTAACGAGTCGAAGGCTAACGTGTGTCTTGATCGGATGACATTAGTGTAAAAGTTCACCGCGACACCCGTATCGGATAAATAATATTAAATTACTTGTATTACGTTTTGCGTTTCACGTATCGTTTACCCGTAAAAGGAGAGGAACGAACACGGCAATAATATGAAAAATGCAACACAGAAATAAATATAAAAGAAAAGAAAACGGGCAGAAGAATACACCCTGAAACTTAAATGCAACTCGATGGAACAATCGCCGTTCCTTTAGTAACTTTTTAACTAAACTGAAGTTAAAAGGTCCAATTAACAGTCTAATTAAAATTGTAATTCAAATTCAATAAATCTTACACGGATTTCTATACAAATCATGTCTGAAATTAAAAAAATTCAAAAGAAAAGGAATAAAAGATTAAATTAAAGAGACTATTTTCATCGCACTCCAAATTAAAAGCGAAAATTAATTCAAACACATGATTATTTTATTGAAACAACTACTCATCGAGCTGTTACTGGCTAAAATAAAGAGAGAGAATGTAATATTAGAAAAAAAATTATTTTAACCAGTATCAGCTCGGTATTAAAATTAAAAAAAAAAGAAAGGGAATGTAATATTAGGAAAAAATTATTTTAGTTAGTATCAGCTCGGTATCAAAATTAAAAAAAAAAAAAAGAAAGAGAATGTAATGTTAGGAAAAAATTTTTTTTTAAATTTCGATTGTAAGAGCTCGAATATTGAGTTTCCTGTAATTAGCATAAGTCAAGTTTGGGTATCATGGTACACAGTTGAAGTAAAAACGATGAACGGAGATATGAGATAAAAGGACAAGGAAGATGGGGGAGATAAATAAGAAGCGAAAGAGTGATACACCTCAAACGTTGGTCACACCAGTAGTTCGTGAACGTCTCGACGAATCGTAGAGCTTCGTTTGCCGCATTCGATCAGATTTGTGTTAGTATCTAATGCTAATAGAGAATATTTAGCGTCATTACCGAATGACGGTTAGAGCTAAACGATTATCGGTGCGAATTACGAATAGATGTAAACAATTATCGGTGCGAACGACGGATAGATGTAAACAATTATCGGTGCGAACGACGGATAGATCTAAACGATTATCGAAACGATTAAACCAATCCAAACGATCAGTTTAAGATAGAGATTACGGGAAAAGGATGAACGAGAAATGTACGCGAGACTTTTCGGATGTGTTGAACAAATGTGCAGTGTGTATGAGCGAATAAAAGGAGACTAAATAACGAAGCAAGGGCAGTCGGACGGTTACAGAGAAGAAAAGTGATACGAAAGAACGATCGAAGTGGTGGAATCATAAAGTGAAACAAGAGGAGAGCTGTGTAAACAAAATCAGTGCGATTGTTAGTCGTCAATGCATTACTTTACGTTTAATTTCGCGCTAGCTCGTGAGAAATATATCATTAAATCTAACATCGTTCTTGGCCAACTCGTTAATTAACGCTAAGTTTGATAACGCTTGCAACTTGCAAATCTATTCTGAATTTTGTCGCTTAAAATTTTATTCTCTTTAATTTATTTTTTTCTTTTCTATACACTTACGACTGATAAATGCGAAGCCTTTTCCTGTCTGATAGCGTAATTTTCTTAAAATTAGTTTCGACGTTGTCGTCACTTGTTAGTCAAGCGTTACTTTGCATTTAATTTAATAATCTAACATCGTCCTTTGCCAATTCGTATCACTACGCTAAGTTTGATTGCAATTTGGAAATCTATTCGAATTCTGTCGCTTAAAATTTTCTTTTCTTTTCTATACACTTATGACTGATAAATTCGAAGTCTCTTCCTGTCTGATGGTGTAATTTTCATGAAATTAGTTTCGACATTGTCGTCACTTGTATATCTAGAACGTGGATTGATAGAAAATTCCCCTCAAACGGACAAACGCAATTTGTAATTAAAAAAGAAAACGAGTTTGCTCATCACGATATTAGTCGAAAGTATCGATAAAATACTCAAACTTTCTAGAAACGACGTAAATTTAATCCTATTATTTCTGCAAAAAAGTTTGCTTACCACGATAATAGTCAAAAATTTCGATAAAATACTCAGACTTTCTAGAAACGACGTAAATTTAATCCTATTATTTCTGTGAAGAAGTTTGCTCACCACGATATTAGTCGAAAATATCGATAAGACACTCAAACTTTCTAGATACCAAGAATTTTTCACTGATCGCGTGATTTTATTTTCCCGTTACAGACTTAGGAAAAACTCGACATGGATTCGTGCATGGCTGAAAGCTGCACGGCTGCATTGTCCACAACGCCAGCCACCCTTTTCTCCCAATTGATGCACGTGCTTTTGTTATCCCAATGTTCGATGACCAAGAGCGAGGGCTATCCTAGGGACCGTACGCAAGAAATTATGTCATCGAGCAAAGAATTCGATTTCATCGTCGTTGGCGCCGGAACAGCAGGCTCCATTTTGGCTCACAGATTAACGGAAGTGAAGGATTGGGACGTCCTGCTGATCGAAGCAGGAGAGGACCCTTCGCCGGATAGCGAGATACCTGGACTCATGTTACGACTATACGGTGGCTATCAGGATTACGCGTACAAGGTACGGAAACTTTCAATTCAGTTATTGTATTATGTTTTATTATATTACTGTGACTAAACCAATCTTCTAGATCGTGGATTAGTTCTCTGTGGATTAGTTATATTTTTTCTTACAGTTAAAAATAAAATCTATCACTTATTTATCTCTTATATATCACCTATCTCTATTTTGCCATTATTCTCTTTGAGCAATAAAAATACACCCGTGGTGTCTTGATCGAAACGTTAAACCCAGCAAAGTCGAATGACCGACGAACGAAAATTTCGCAATAGAATTCCGCAAAAATGAAATAACGAAGTATTAAATTCGTAACTACCCAACGATTCAATAACCGAGAATAAAAAGAAATAATCGAAACGCTATTTGCTTTCGCTAATTTTCTGAATATACTTTGAAATAAAAACTACCCCATTGAACAATTAAAAATAAAAATCGTACCTATCACCAATTTATCACTATTTTCCCATTATATTCTTGGAATAATAAAAATCAACCTGTAGTGTCTTAAACGAAACGCTAAACCCAACAAAGTCGAGTGACCGACGAACGAAAATTTCGCAGTAGAATTTCGCAAAAATAAAATAACGAAGTATTAAACTTATAACTACTCAAATTTTCAATAACCGAGACTCAAAAGAAATAATCGAAACGCTATTTGCTTTCGCTAATTTCCTGAATATACTTTGAAATAAAAACTACCCCACTGAACAATTAAAAATAAAAATCATATCTATCACCAATTTATCACTATTTTCCTATTATTCTATTTGAACAATAAAAATACACCCATGGTGCCTTGAACTAAACGCTAAACCTAGCATAGTCGAGTGACCGATGAATGAAAAAGTAAAATTCCGAAAAAATGAAATAACGAAGTATTAAACTCGTTCCTATCTAAACTTTCAATAACCAACACTCGAAAGAAATAATCGAAAATCTATTTAATCTTACTAATTTCCATATGAAGGCTGAACCCCAGGAAGGCGTCTGCCAAGGGATCAGAGACAAGCGCTGCAGATGGTCAAAAGGGAAGACTCTGGGCGGTAGTTCGGTGATCAACGCCATGCTGCACGTGTTCGGCAACGACCGAGACTACAACGAATGGTCTAACCAAGGCAACGAGGGTTGGAGTTACGAACAGGTGCTTCCCTACTTCCGAAAATCCTTGAACTGTGCTCCAGAACACGTAGCCAAATGGGGAGACAGATTCTGTCAAACCGGTGGACCGATGGACATCCGCGGCTACAATTACACCATGACAAACATGCAGGATATCCTTCTAGACACTGCGCGTGAATCAGGCTTCAAGATCCTCGAGCCTTTAATCGGCGACGAGTTCGTTGGATTTGGAAAAGCAATGGGTACAATGAACAGTGGTAAACGCATCAGCGCGGCAAAAGCTTTTCTCTCTCCCATAAAAGACAGGAAGAACCTTTACGTGATGAAATCCAGCAGAGTGGACAAAATTCTTCTAGAAAAAGCTCGAGCGACTGGCGTTCGAGTCACCTTGAAAAACGGCGAATCTCTCGACATAAAAGCTTCGAAAGAAGTGATCCTGTCCGCAGGAAGCGTGGCTAGTCCCCAAATAATGATGCTGTCAGGAATCGGACCCAAACAACACTTGACACAGATGGGTATACCGATTGTCATCGATCTTCCTGTCGGTAGGAATCTTCAAGATCACCCAATCTGGTTCGGGATGCATATAGCTTACAAGAATCAATCGGTGGTACCTCCACCTCCTACCTACATCCTGGACATGACCTACGAGTACCTGGTGCACCATACAGGAGAGTTGTACACGGTTGGAATCGATCTTTTGGCTTTCCTGAACGTCTCCGATCCCGGATCTAAATATCCGGACATCCAGATCGATTTCGGAAATTTCCCACAATGGAACCCGATCAAGATAGGATCTTTGTTGAAAGCCTTCGACGTTACGGACGAGATATTCGAAGAGATACAGAAAGAGATCATGCAGTCGAATTTGTTGCTTCCTTGTACGGTTTTATTGCAACCAAAGAGTCGAGGAAAGATCGAGCTGCGCAGTGCTGATCCGGCTGATCCCGTGAAGATCTACGCGAATTATTTCGAGCAACAAGAGGATTTAAAGACACTGCTGAAGTCGGTAGATGTTGTTAAAGATATGTTGAAGACTGACACGATGAAGAAGGAAGGAGCCTGGTTGCAACACTTCGATATTCCTGGGTGTAGACACACGAAGCCTGATTCAGAGGAATATTGGGAATGCAACATCAGACACGTGACTACCACCTTGTTTCATGCTTCCGGGACTGCTAGAATGGGACCCAAGACGGACCCAATGGCTGTGGTAGACCCTAGGCTGAGAGTTCATGGTATTGAGAGGCTGAGAGTGATAGATGCATCGATCATGCCGAATATCGTTAGTGGAAACATCAATGCACCGACGATGATGATCGCTGAGAAGGGAGCGGATATGATAAAAGAGGATTGGAAGATGAAAATGCATCAGGAACTTTAGAGATTACGTTTGCCTATTTCGACTTTGTGATTTTTTGAATTTTTGAACACCTTCGAAACGCTAAATTTGAAACGGCTATTATTGGCGAGAAATTAGTTGCATTTACTTCACACGTTTCTTCATCCTTTGCTGAATTCTTATTTCTGGTATTCGCCATTAACACTAGGTTTATGGGGGTTTTTGTATACCTATTTCTACGGACACACGTCAGATTTAGGATAAAGAAAATCACATATTTTTTTTAACACTAGATTTACGGGATGGATTTGACGGATGGGTGCTTGAATTATACAATATTAATAGATTTAATTAACTTAAATTAAGTCTGTTAATATTGCGATTGTTTTCAAGTTAAACCCATCGTTTGCTTTTTCAAGAAAATATGGGGGTTTCTTTACTCAAAATCTGACGGATGTCCGTAGAAAAATGTATACAAAAGACCCCCGTAAACCTAATGTTAAAGCGTGTTAAGTGTTAAGTAAGAGAATATTATTGTAAGTAGTGTAAAATAGAAAATATAATTCGTAAAAAAATTACACGGCTACCTTCATTCGAGAATTTCCCATGAACTTTTGAAGAATGATTATGACAATGGAAAAACTATTTTAAAGCTTTATCTATTATGGAAAACACAACGAGAGAATAAGTATCGCAGAAAATGTTTTTACCAGGGATAATGTAGGTTTAAAAAAAATACGCGTTTTCGATGAAATCAACAAAGGGGAGGATTGCGTAGAAATGAAATAATAGAAAGATGAGAAGCATGGATTGCAAAAATATATAAAATACCTGGAAAACAACAAGAGATAGACAGTCTCTGTCGAACCGAGAAGCAATTCGCCGAATTTCCTGATCCTGAAAAAACTTTTACCGTGAGAATGGTAATCAGGACTCGATCGATTTCGGCACCGGAACCAAACCGAGTAGGTGTTTTATTCGAATTCGACGACGAGCAGAGTCTAACGCGATAAAAATAGGATTGTCCGTTGTGCGAACCGTTACCAGAAAGCTCGAGAACAGTGAAAACTGTGCAGATTTTTGGAACTTGGATAAACTGTCTGGAATTGCAATGGCAGAGTTCTGAGAAGTCGAGGATCAATTGTCTGCAGTTGCAGGAGGCAAGTATCCTTTGGTTCACAATTGAAAAATTCAAGAAATGCATGATTTTTCATTCTAGAAATTAAACTACTATATTAGGTTAGCTATATGGTGTCAGATTTTTCCTACGAATGGTGAGGCTATAAATATTATTACCTAATTATTTAATTATTCTATTTTTATACTAACACACATTTAAGCGCGCTTAAATTTATTTAAAAAAGGCATTTGAATATTATATATATATTTTTCTTATTATCCATTATATTAATACATAGCATGAACTATATGCTAGGAAATTATGCAAGATAAATTAACGATCGTTATAGAAAGGTCTTTACTGCAAAGTGGGTGTTAGTAAGTGAACTTGGCAGGCTAAAAATACGTCTATTTGGAGGATGAATCGTGCCCACCCTATATAATTGCTTCACCCCAGTATGTAGTCGATGGAGACGATACAATGAACCCTTTGTCGCTTAAGTGGCATGGCATTCGAGACCCTTCCTTCTGCCAACGCACACAACGCTCGGCATCGGGTGAAAAAGGAATATGCGAACAAATAAAAATCCACCCATATTTGCTTCTTCCTCGTTTCCCGTTTACTTTCCTCATTTATGTATCACCGAACTGCATACGTGTAACGTAACCTAGCCAATTATAAGTTTTCAAATTCTATGTAACAAGATTTCCAAAAAATTCATCAACTCTACTTCATTTTCATGTGCAATACATACTACCACTTTAACCAGTCGCTAATTCCTTTTCACTAAATCTACCTTATATAAGCTACTTTTAACGCCCGACAAATCTCACTGCAGTAAAGCCTACAAAACGTATTAGATACATTCAAGCTCTTATATATACATCAACGTCGAATGCGAACAATAATTCTTGCGATTGTTTCTCACAAGAATCACCACGTAAGTAACTCTTGTGTAACTCCTGAAAAAAAACGTCATATCTCTGATCAAAGTCAGTACCAAACAACCTTCTCGTTTTTCCCAACAGCAGCAAAACTATATCGAAACCATAAAGGAGAAGGTTTCCTCGTGAACTATGTTGTGGACACCACCGGATTTAAGCAGGCAGTGTCTCAATCACACCACACTGTCATCGTGTCAATTGTTAGGCTACAAGTACCTCGCACTCGTGACTCAACTGTTCAGCTATTCTAAGGACGCTTATTACGACTCTCATTCTCCAAGTTCGGCCTGGAAATTCGACTACGACCCAAGAATGTCGGGATACGACCAGAACGATTTTGCAGACGTGTCACCCCTGTCGAATTATTATGGTTCGAAGAAATCATCGAACGTTTACGATTCAGGGTTTCGCTACAAACGAGGATTATTCACGCGTGCCAAAGATGAAAGCGCCGAAAGCGAGGTAGTTAACATCGAAACGTCGAATTCGCCGAGGATTTACGACTACTATATCCGCTCATCCATCGATATTTTCCGCAGATCGTGAAAGAAAAGCCGCATTACCACAGCACAGGTGGCTATCAAGATGTGCAACGGTTTCCTTACCGAGACGTGAACACGGAGATCCTCCGGGACGCTTGGGAGGAACTCGGCTACGAATCGATTCCTTCGAACGCGGAACGGCATGTGGGCGCGCTGATAACGCAAGCAACCTTGTCGAATGGAAGACGTTGAAGCACCAACAGCGCGATCATCAGACCCATCAGACACAAGAGGAAGAACCTGACGATCAAGACTCAAGTTCACGTGACGAGACTGCTGATTGATGGTAGGACGAAGCGCGTAACAGGCGTAGAGTACACCTCGACCGTGACAGAGATCACCGAGTCGGTGTTTGCGAAGAAAGAGGTGATCCTCTCTGCCGGTGCGATCAATTCCCCGAAAATCCTCATGCTCTCTGGCATAGATCCAAGAGAAGAGTTGGCAAAGTACGGGATCAAAGTGGTCAGCGACCTGCCAGTTGGGAGGAACCTTCAGGACCATCCGTCATTTGCAGGCCTGTCGATAAGTGTGAATGAAACCTCAACGTCAGGGATTACGAGTCGACTGTCAATGACGTCTTCTATTACAAACAGACTGGCAATGGACCTCTGGCTTACATTCCTGGCTTTGACACCGTGGTCTTGTCGCAGACCTCGTTCGAAACCGAATTCAACCGACCAGACATAGAGTACCTTCACAATGCATTAGATTGCAAGAGCTACCTCGAAGACTCTGAAGGCGAGATAACAGTAACCGCCAAACATCTGTCTTATTACGACTCTACGCTGATCAGCTCTGTTTTGATAGCGCCCAAAAGCAAAGGATTTTTGTTGTTAAACGACTCCGATCCTCTGTGGGGACCTCCGTTGATATATCCTAGATACTACACGCATCCATCTGACGCGGAGCGACTGGCTGAGGCAGCGCAGACCACTCTCAAGCTGATACATACGGAAGCGTTTCGGAGAAACCGGATTACGGTCATCGATAGACCTATGTTCTCTTGCCAACACATTCCGTTCGCCACAAGGGAGTATTGGATATGCGACATGATGGAATACTCGATGACGACCTATTATGCGTCAGGCACGTGCAAAATGGGACCAAAGTGGGACCCGGAAGCGGTGGTGGACCCCCGACTGAGGGTCTACTGGGTCACTGGTCTGAGGGTCGTAGACTCTTCGATAATGCCCAAGATCGTCAGAGGAAACACGAATACGGCTACTATCATGATCGGGGAGAAGTCCAGCGACATGATTAAAGAGGATTGGCGAGGCAAAGAGTACTTATAACCAGAAGCTCTCTTATATGTATATTGTTGAGGACGTGGAGGCAGCGAGTTGCAACTGTTTACACTTTTACACGTAAATTTGGTGCTTTCGTTGAAATATTTTCAGATCATATCGATTAGATGGAAATTAATAGTACTGGTGTTAGTAAATTGGTTAATCGGATATTTATTACGTTTTATACGTTGTTAATTATATGTTTACAATTGATAGTGTTTTGTGTTTATTTCGTTGCCGATTTTAATTTTAAATAGATATTAACCCTTTGCACTTGAATGGCGACTGTCAGTCACCATGAAATTTCGAAGACTCATATTAATTAACATATCAAATTTAAGATAATATAACAATATGCGAAATATCGAAGTCATATAATTCCACGTGTTAATTATTATACGATCCTTTATTTACAACTAAAAAAAAGTAACGTCAATTTTATACCAGAAAATCTGTAAATTTCTACTCTTCTTTAGCCAAAAAATCGCCGAGTGCAAAGGGTTAATACAAATTTACGAGTATTCGGTACGAGATGGAAGAATATAATTGGCGGTTTAAACTTTCCTCGTGTGAAATATTGCGTGTAATGAAAATGAGAGAGAAAGTTTTTAGCGTCAGAGACGAATAACGTTAGATTCTACAACTGTTGCGTGTTGGAAGAAGATTGATTTTGGAATATTTTCCGCAATTTCTGGGGAAACGAACGAGATGAACAGTTGATTTCTTCTTTGCATGGATGTACTACATATTGCCTATAGTTAGGCTCTTACAAACACGAGTAGAAATCAAAGGCATACGTATGAAATATATGTATATATCTCTGCACCTGTTACTCGTAGAAATAAAATATTTAAACGTTACGTATGAAATTTTCATTATTTAAGAAAAATAAATTCGATTTAAAATTATTCGGATAATTAGATTCTATTTATAACTGTTTTAAATTATAAACCAACTATTTTACTATTAATATATTTTATGACGAAGCTCGTTTAAAAATTCATCCTTTAAACCTTTCGATTATTATTATTATTATTTTTATATTAATACGCAGAACATATAGTCTTTCCATGCGTTTTGCTAGAAAAATAAATTACGATTATTTATTACGATATTAAGTTACCTTCGTCCAAGGTACCAAAGCATCTATGTATAATTCAACCTGGTTCCTTCTAGCGATCTTACCTGAAACAAAACACAAAGGTGTATTGGTATTTATGTGCAAGAAATAGCTTGGACGAAAATTTTATAAACATCATTATTAACTTTGCATCGAGACGCGAAAAAATTGCACATGATGTCAATATGTATTTATAATACAATTCGAAAGTTCATGGAAAAGAAATAAAAATTATATAAGGAACGAAGGAACTAATTTCAGCTCGAGAACCATGCAACATCTACTGGAATCGAGCAGTAGAAAGAGAAATGAAATAATTGTTGAAACTTTCCACATACAATTGATAACATCGCATAATTATAATACGATTGCAATAGCGTAATGTACAAATAAAAGCCCATAGATCCCGTCAGATTCCGAAGGACCCAGGCCTGTTTCCCGATCCTTCGCCTAGCACCCCATCTATTCCATGGCCAAACAAAGTCCTGTCACACCTGTCGACACCTTGACGAGGTTTCCCAGACAATCGATTGCGAAAAATGGCGCAACCAGTGGATCAATCTGCGAACGATGGGGTGAAAAAACGGGACAAGAAGCCTAATCGATGTCGAAGAAGAAAGGTGAAAAAGGGAAGCGAAGGAAGGCTATCTGCGAGACAGATCTGAACCCCGAGGGTCAACGATGCAAGTACGACAGGAGCCCGTTCCTCACCAGGTGGTGGTAAACCGTGGTTTATACGTGCAACGTAACGTTCCGACATTCAGTCTTTCGCTTTCTCTGGGCTCCGCCAGCTGCTCGATCGGCCCATTCCATCCACGTGCTTCTGTGCGTGGTCCATTCCGACGACGTCACAGGGGCCTGTCACGATCCTAGCCACGATTCTAGTCGTCTCGAGGGAAGACACCGATGGCAATTTGGAATTCGCACAGTGAGTATCGAGGAAACGACGGTTCTTTATGGAACAGTGTTTTCAAGGTGCTGTGCAAATCGGTGATTCGTTCTGTTCGAGGAACGATCGAAATGGTAGAAGCGTGGAAATAGAGGATCGTGTTTGTTTTATTTCTTCCGAAGAAAAACGGGACGTTTACTTGCGCTCTAATCGCAGTTTCCTGTTCTATCGAAAGATAAGTAATTACTCGCCGTGCTGTCCTTCAACTCCTTTCACACAGTCTACTCTTCTATTGTCTCGATCGGGAATATTTCATCGACGTGAGGAGTCGTCGTGACATGGCAATCATGTGCTTTTACCATGTTGTGGTCTTATTTTTATTTTTCTCCCGAGTGTGTACAGGCACAGAGAACTTTTTCTTTTGAATTCATCGCTGAAATTGGGATAAATGTTAATTCATCGATTAAACTTTACCCTGTCGTTTAATCGTTTTTAATTTTTCTTTAATTAGTTTCACTCTAAAAATTTTATACTCTGCCTTGGCCACGTCTCTAATTAGCATTTCTAAAGGATGAATAACTATTTTAGGATGTTTAAACAATTTTTAAAATATCGGCGACGGAAACGATAATATACGAGTTTGTCGATAAACGAATGCACGTATATGTTCTTATACTTGTTGAGAGAATTCGAGAGGTTTGGTAATTCTATTTCAGACCTGCTTTGTAACACCACGAACCTGACATTGATTCGAGGCGAAATTTCGAGAGAATTTACTATGTAGGACGGCGAGGATTGCGAAAGCTTTTCTCCGCTTGATTACTCTCAAACTGAACCACCTTGGGTTAATATGGTTCATCGCGAAATTTGCGGCAATTACGTCAACCGGCATACGAACCACGAAGGAGATTCCGAAGAGAATTTAGAATAACTTTCCTCAAACTTTTTCACGTTAATTTTCATTCGTCTCTTAGGCGTTACGCAGAGTACAAGAATAGTTTGAATCGCGTTGATAGTAATTTTTTTATAATTATTTGCACGGCAATTTCGAAACACTTTCCCTAGAATTTTCTTTTTGCGTAACAATGTACAGAAAGTCTAAATTGATTTCACATCTTTGCAGGTTCCCTAAAAGAAGCATGAGAAGTAGCAAAGGAATTAAATCGAGCAATTTACTCGTCCAAGTTTTCTCTGCTTCGTGACTAAAAAAGAAAGGTTCGGAGAAAGTAAAAATTACCAGGATCTCTACAAGGACCAATAATGACATCGCTTAGTTCCATTAACGCGAACCATCCATGGTACGAGACCTCGCATAACTTTAGATAGCATCGACGAACTTATCAAAATCTATGATTCCAACATTAAACTACCTCCATAACAATGACTAATTACTAACTTCGGAACATCATAAATCTCCTTGATAAAACAAATTTCACTTTCTTCGAGAATGTCTCGAATCCTCGACGCGTGATTAGAATTTCCAAAGGGAAGAAGAAAGAAATAAGATGGTAAACGTGTAACCAAAAACATTCTATCCTATCCAAAGTTCTCTCAAATCGATCGAATCAAACTGCTCATAATCAAAAGTATAGATCTAAACGTGAAATACGAGAAATAGAAAATCAAACCTCCTTAAAGTGAACTGAATCGAATAATTTATAATCAAAAGAGGGAGAAGACGGCGAGAAGTAGGAAAGTTCTATGAGCCAACTAGATCAAATAATTATAAATCAAAAATATTCTTTGAAAGGAAGAAATTCCAGATTTGAAAAATCGACCGAGTGAAATTCTCTGGAATCGATTTTCCGATAACTGGACCAACGAAACTTGGATAATTCTTGGTTGAAGCATCAGAAGAGGCAGAGAAAGATAGGAAAATGGGGATCATGACAGCGTCCGCGGTGGCGATAAAAGGCGCCAACATTCTTCTCGGAAAGGTCTCGATAATCCCTTACCTCATAGCAGCTCTGGCGTATTTTAATTACGACCTGATGCATCCTGAGAATCAGCCGAAAGTGAGGAACAACATAAAGCAGGAGTACGATTTCGTGGTGATCGGCGGCGGATCGGTCGGAAGCGTGATTGCGAATAGGCTTACGGAAAATCCGGAATGGAACGTGCAGTCCAGGAACACTGATACTGTCGAGGAAGCTTCGCTTTCGAATTTTACGGCCGGTCAATCGTTTGTTCGGCAAACAGAGTTTTTTGACGGACGATGTCGCGCGGATGGTTGCTGAAAGCGAAAGCGAAACGCGAACCGCGGTGACATGCAAACTTGCAGAAGCTGGTCGCGAACGAGACAGACACGACGGACACTAGGAACCAAGGAGTTTCCAAGTACGAAAGTCGAACGAATGATCCTGTGGACTCCTGTGTCTAAGCAGATACAACTTGACGTACCTTCGGAGTCTTTGCAATCGGAAGTCGCGAGTATGAAAAGGGAATTATTTAAATTAGATAGCACCGAGATGTCGCGTGTCGATCGAGGTGCGATAGCGAGGTATACTATTCCGACTGCTACTAGGTAATCGAATATGCACGATTGGATTGCAACGGAAACGAAGAGTATCGGTACTAGATCATAATTAATTCAAGTACGTTAGTTGGATACCTAACTTTCGCACAAGCTGTTAACATAGTTCAGACTCCAATCTGCGTATAATCGGAGACAAATTGCGAAATTGTAGAACGGGGGGCACGCACTCGAACGCGAATTAAGACTGACCGATGGAAAAATGGTTCGCGAATTTCCTCGCTTCGTTTGTTCGACTTTTCGGATGCAACTTGCGTGCAATATGATTCGCAATGGAGGATGGTACAAATATACCAACTATTAGGTATTAGGATAATCGAAACTCTACTGTATATGTACTCGTAAGTCGAATTGCTGCGGTACGAGAGATGTCGTTTGAGACGTGATTGTCAATGTAAATTTATCGTCGAGCACGTTTCCGTCAAATAGTATTCAATTGTTGAACCTTTTGCGACAAATGTATAATTGACATTCGTCTCTGATTTACTTTGGATTCTCGCCAGGAAAATGATCGTTGAACCTTCAGCTTCTCTCTTTATTCCGCGAGTCTCAAATGAAAATCGGAATTGGAATCGTCGGGTGTTACATAAGGTTGCAAGAAAAACTTGCTCTACATTATGGATTTACATAAATAAAACAACTATTTAAAACTAGATATTAATCAATTACCATCTAATTTATATTCATTATCTCGAATAATATCCATGTCTAATGATACAGATTATAATTTCTTGTCTCGCGTACAATTTATTTCTTAAGAATTCCATGCAATTTATTATATTATTCAATTAGAATCCGATAATTTATGTGCGAACATGAACACAGGATAAACTAGTATTGACTAAAATAAATTATATCTCTTTCTTCCTATTACTCTCAATCCAAAAAAAAAAGGAACAAAAGAAAAAAGAAATACTAATACTGTTATTAATCAAAAAAATGCAAACATTTTCTACGAATTTATAAAGACAGATTATGAAAGAGATTCTGCATATTGGCTGACCATTTTAAATCCGTTTGATACGAACTAAAAACGAAAGAAAAAAACTATTTAAAACCTCTATTAATTATCGAGAACATAACAAAAGAATAAGTATTGCAGAAATTTGCGGAATAGATTCTATCAGGCATAGTACAAGCTTAAAAAAAAGAAAATACACGTATTCGATGAATTCGATTAAAATGAAGATTGCGTATAATGGAAAAAATAGAAGATATTGCGAAATTTCGAAATTTTCAGTGAAAGAAAGCATGGACTGCGAAAAGGTATAAAATATCTGGGAAACATCAAGGGTCAGACAGTCTCTGTTGAACCGAGAAACAATCTGCACGCACTTTCCTTCGAATCGATTGTCAATAGCTCGTGCTATTCGCAGCAACGATCCTCAGAGATCATTTTCCGTGACAGTGACTCGATCAACTTCGGCAACGGCGCGAACCGAGTAGGTGCTTTATTCGAATTCGACGACGAGCAGAGTCTAACGCGATAAAAATAGAATTGTTCGTTGTGCGAACCGTTACCAGAAAGCTCGAGAACAGTGAAAACTGTGCAGATTTTTGGTACTTGGATAAACTGTCTGGAATTGCAATGGCAGAGTTCTGAGAAGTCGAGGAACAATTGTCTGCAGTTGCAGGAGGCAAGTATCCTTTGGTTCACAATTGAAAAATTCTAGAAATGCATAATTTTCCATTCTAGCAATTATACTGCTATATTAGGTTAGTTACAAGGTGTCAGATTTTTGCTACGAATGGTGATGCTATACCTGATTATCTAATTATTCTATTTTTGTACTAACACACATTTAAGCGCGCTTAAATTTATTTAAAAAAGGCATTTGAATATTTTATATATATTTTTCTTATTATCCATTATATTAATACATAGTATGGACTATATGCTAGGAAATTATGCAAGATAAATTAACGATCGTTATAGAAAGGTCTTTACTGCAAAGTGGGTGTTTGTAAGTGTACTTGGCGGGCTAAAAATACGTCTATTTGGAGGATGAATCGTGCCCACCCTATATAATTGCTTCACCCCCGTATGTAGTCGATGGAGACGATACAATGAACCCTTTGTGGCTTAAGTGGAATGGCATTCGAAACCCTTCCTTCTGTCAACGCACACAACGTTTGGCATCGGGTGGAAAAGGAATATACGAACAAATAAAAATCCACCCATATTTGCTTCTTCCTCGTTTCGCGTTTACTTTCCTCATTTATGTATCACTGAACTGCATACGTGTAACGTGACCTAGCCAATTAAAAATTTACAACTGCTGTGTAACAAGATTTCCAAAAAATTCATCAACTCTACTTCATTTTCATGTGCAATACATAATGCTATTGTCTATTTTTTCGTACTACTTCTTTTACCAGTCGCTAATTCCTTTTCACTAAATCTACCTTATATAAGCTACTTTCAACGCCCGACAAATCTCACTGCAGTAAAGCCTACAAAACGTATTAGATACATTCATGCTCTTATATATACATCAACGTCGAATGCGAACAATAATTCTTGCGATTGTTTCACACGAGAATCACCACGCAAGTAACTCCTGTGTAACTTATTCTGAAAAAAAAAGAGTCATAACTCTGATCAAAGTCTGTACCAAACAACCGTCTCGCTTTTCCCAACAGCATCCAAACCATATCGAAACCATAAAGGAGAAGGTTTCCTCGTGAACTATGTTGTGGACACCACCGGATTTAAGCAGGCAGTGTATCAATCACACGGCAGTGACAGCGTGTCAACTGTCAGGTTACATGTACCTAGCACTCGTGACTCAACTGTTCAGCTATTCTAAGGACGCTTATAACGACTCTCATTCTCCAAGTTCGGCCTGGAAATTCGACTACGGCCCGAGAATGTCGGGATGCGACCAGAACGATTTTGCAGACGTGTCACCCCTGTCGAATTATTATGATTCGAAGAAATCATCGAACGTTTACGATTCAGGGTTTCGCTACAAACGAGGATTATTCACGCGTGCCAAAGATGAGAGCGCCGAAAGCGAGGTAGTTAACATCGAAACGTCGAATTCGCCGAGGATTTACGACTACCATTTGCAAACGAGAACCACCAACCAGCCGAGTGCTGCTCTGACTTCGGTTTACGATGGCTTTCTTGCCAATCAAGGTAAATCGAGTTGGATGAATTCACCTGATTGCGAGTTCACAAAATTCCTCTGAGCATAGATTTAGTCGAGGGTCCAGTTTCAGTCGATAAAATTATGAAAATTAGAAATTGAGTTCTAGAATTCGAAACGACATATGACAGCGATTATGACACTGGGAATATCACGTGTGTTCGCAGTTCATATGTCGTAAACTTACAGAATTAATTAGGACGCAGCTAACGAGTCGATTCATGGCAATTCTGTCAAAAATAGTTTTACTCTATCGCATGTACGAAATATTCGAATTTTTTACTTAGACCATTTTCATAATTAAGCAGTGCATACGCAAGTGAAAGGTTCGAAATCCTATAGTTTTCTGTAGCCAGAAAACCATAGAGTGAAAATCGAGTTGTTCGTAATTTGTGGTCTACGGCTAATTCGATTATTTAATTGATTCGCTTAATCGCAAGAAATGATTGACAAATCTAACAGCCGGACAACCTAGCCATACGATTGATTCCTACGATGATTGGAAGAGGGCCAACAACATTCGATATTTCACCAATTTCGTTGGTCCGAAGGAAATCGTGCACACTGGGCCCACATTCCATTTTCCACAGGCAACCAACTTTCAAACGGAAGAGTACGATTTCATTATCGTTGGAGCTGGCTCAGCTGGATGCGTTGTTGCGAACAGGCTGAGCGAAGTAAAGGATTGGAAGGTACTA